>JAUCMX010000017.1:23588053-23601084 GCA_033459395.1 Hemibagrus guttatus
TCTCTTTAACCTTCTGTAAATGTGTTTAGAACTCGACTCGTCTGTCTTTACCTGTCTTTATCTGTGTATCTGTCTGTGTCTCATCCAGTGTCTCTGTCTGTGTCTCTGTCAGTGTCTCATCCAGTGTCTCTGTCAGTGTCTCATCCAGTGTCTCTGTCTGTGTCTCTGTCAGTGTCTCATCCAGTGTCTGTGTGTGTGTATCTGTCTGTGTCTCATCCAGTGTCTCTGTCTGTGTCTTTATCTGTGTATCTATCTGTGTCTCATCCAGTGTCTCTGACTGTGTATCTGTCTGTGTCTCATCCAGTGTCTCTGTCTGTGTCTTTATCTGTGTATCTGTCTGTGTCTCATCCAGTGTCTCTGTCTGTGTCTTTATCTGTGTATCTATCTGTGTCTCATCCAGTGTCTCTGTCTGTGTCTCTGTCTTTATCTGTCTGTCTGTGTATCTGTCTGTGTCTTTATCTGTGTCTTTATCTGTGTCTCTGTCTGTGTCTTTATCTGTGTCTCTGTCTGTGTATCATCCCATGTATCTGTCTGTGTCTTTGTCTGTGTGTGTGTCTCTGTCTGTGTCTCATCATGTGTTTCTGTCTGTGTCTCTGTCTGTGTCTCTGTCTGTGTCTCTTCTACACTGTTTATACACTGAATATCCTGGTCTGTTAAGTTAAATAAATGAATTATGTTATTTATAATAACAACAGAGTTAAATAAAGTTTTGTACAGTGTGTTTGCAGTGTGTTTGCAACTTTCAGATTAAAATGAGTGATACACAGGAGAGGAAAATGTGTGTGATGGTGTGAGGAGGAAACCCTGAGCAGAGCAAGACAGATGCGACAGATCACAGACTCCTGAGTTAAATTAGTGTTTGTTGAAGGAGGCGTGTGTTCAGTCTGATGAATGCGTGAGGGATGGCGATGGTGCGCTGTTGAAGTGCTGGTGGTGCGCTGATGACACGTTGATGGACCGTGAGGAACGCTGCAGAGACACAGGAAGAACAGCAAGAGGCATTTTTCATTTTCTTCTGACTTTTGTACGTTCTGTGTGTGATCACTGAGACGAGCCTCTGAAGAGAGAGAGAGAGAGAGAGAGAGAGAGAGAGAGAGAGAGAGAGAGATGGAGAGAAAGAGAGAGGGAAGGAGAGATAGAGAGAGAGAGAGAGAGAGAGAGAGAGAGAGAGAGAGAGAGAGAGAGGGAGACCACAGCTTGATATGGCAGATGGTGGAGGAAATTCGGCCTTTCAGCGATTATGCAAGAAGTGTGAAAGTGAATTGCAGACTGTCATAAGTGACTTATAATTCTAACATTACACACACACACACACACCGGTTCAGTTCATTTTTATTTGAGTAGCGCTTTTAAAAATGGACAGTGTCTCAAAGCAGCTTTACAGAAATTATTATAAATTATAAATCATTATAAACACTGAGAGTGGGATTATAAATCATTATAAACGCTGAGAGTGGGATTATAAATCATTATAAACGCTGAGAGTGGGATTATAAATCATTATAAACACTGAGAGTGGGATTATAAATCATTATAAACACTGAGAGTGGGATTATAAATCATTATAAACACTGAGAGTGGGATTATAAATCATTATAAACACTGAGAGTGGGATTATAAATCATTATAAACACTGAGAGTGGGATTATAAATCATTATAAACACTGAGAGTGGGATTATAAATCATTATAAACGCTGAGAGTGGGATTATAAATCATTATAAACGCTGAGAGTGGGATTATAAATCATTATAAACACTGAGAGTGGGATTATAAATCATTATAAACACTGAGAGTGGGATTATAAATCATTATAAACACTGAGAGTGGGATTATAAATCATTATAAACACTGAGAGTGGGATTATAAATCATTATAAACACTGAGAGTGGAATCTAGCCATGGGGGTCACAGTCCAGTGACTTCTGTGCCGGTCCCAAGCCCGGATAAATAGAGAGGGTTGCGTCAGGAAGGGCATCCGGCGTAAAACGTTGCCAAATTTAACCATGCGAATCGTCAGTACGAATTTCATACCGGATCGGTCGAGGCCCGGGTTAACAACGACCGCCATCGGCGCCGTTGACCTACAGGGCGCCGGTGGAAATTGGGCTACTGTTGGTGGAAGAAGTAGAGGAGGGAGGAGAGTGCACAGACAGAGAGAGAAGAGGAAAGGTAAGAGTGTAGGACTGAGAATAGGAACTCTGAATGTTGGTACTATGACAGGGAAAGGTAGAGAGCTGGCTGATATGATGGAGAGAAGGAAGGTGGATATACTGTGTGTACAGGAGACCAGGTGGAAGAGTAGCAAGGCTCGTAGTATAGGAGCAGGATTCAAGCTGTTTTATTATGGTGTGGATAGTAAGAGAAATGGGGTAGGTGTGGTCCTGAAGGAGGAGTTTGTGAGGAATGTTCTGGAGGTGAAGAGAGTGTCAGACAGGGTGATGAGTCTGAAGTTAGAGATTGAAGGGGTGATGTTGAATGTTGTTAGTGGTTATGCCCCACAGGTAGGTTGTGAGTTAGAGGAGAAAGAGAGATTCTGGAGTGAATTAGATGAGGTGATGGAGAGTATTCCCACGGGTGAGAGAGTGGTGATAGGAGCGCATTTTAATGGACATGTTGGTGAGGGGAACACAGGTGATGAGGAGGTGATGGGAAAGTTTGGAGTTAAGGAAAGGAACCTAGAAGGACAGATGGTAGTGGACTTTGCTAAGAGGATGGACATGGCTGTGGTTAACACTTATTTTCAGAAGAGGGAGGAGCATAGAGTGACTTACAAGAGTGGAGGTAGGAGAACACAGGTAGACTACATCCTATGTAGAAGAGGCAATCTGAAAGAGATTAGTGACTGTAAAGTGGTAGTGGGAGAGAGTGTAGCCAGACAGCATAGGATGGTGGTGTGTAGGATGACTTTGTTGGTCTGTAAGAAGAAGAGGTCAAAGATAGAGAAGAAAACCAAGTGGTGGAAGCTGAAAAAGGAGGAATGTTGTGAGGAATTTAGACAGAAGTTGAGGCAGGCTCTGGGTGGTCAGGTAGTGCTGCCAGATGACTGGGAAACTACAGCAGAAGTGATCAGGGAGACAGGGAGAAAGGTGCTGGGTGTGTCATCTGGAAGGAGGAAAGAAGATAAAGAGACTTGGTGGTGGAATGAGGAAGTTCAGGATAGTATCCAGAGGAAGAGGCTAGCCAAGAAGAAGTGGGACATGGACAGGACTGAAGAGAATAGACAGGAATACAAGGAGTTACAGCGCAGAGTGAAGAGGGAGGTGTCTAAGGCCAAGCAGAAGGCATATGACGAGTTGTACACTAGGTTAGACACTAGAGAAGGAGAGAAGGACTTGTACAGGTTAGCTAGGCAGAGGGATCGAGATGGGAAGGATGTGCAGCAAGTTAGAGTTATTAAGGATAGAGATGGAAGGGTGCTCACAAGTGAGGAGAGTGTACAGAGGAGATGGAAGGAATACTTTGAGGAGCTGATGAATGAGGAAAATGAGAGGGAAAAAAGAGTAGAAGGGGTGAACTCTGTGGAACAGAAAGTAGATAAGATTAGAAAGGATGAAAAGTGGGAAGGCAGTTGGTCCTGACGACATCCCGGTGGAGGTCTGGAAGTGTCTGGGAGAGGCAGCAGTGGAATTTTTAGCTAGTTTGTTCAACAGGGTTTTAGAGAGTGAGAGGATGCCTGAGGAATGGAAAAGAAGTGTGTTAGTGCCGATCTTTAAGAATAAGTGTGACGTGCAGAGTTGCAGTAACTATAGGGGGATAAAGTTGATGAGCCATACAATGAAGCTATGGGAAAGAGTAGTGGAAGCTAGGTTAAGGAAGGTAGTGGAAATTTGTGAGCAGCAGTATGGCTTCATGCCCAGAAAGAGCACAACAGATGCAATTTTTGCTCTGAGAATTTTGATGGAGAAGTATAGGGATGGTCAGAGGGAGTTGCACTGTGTGTTTGTAGACTTGGAGAAAGCGTATGACAGGATGCCAAGAGAAGAGCTGTGGTACTGTATGAGGAAGTCAGGAGTAGCAGAGAAGTATGTCAGAGTGGTGCAGGACATGTATGAGAGGAGCAGGACAGTGGTGAGGTGTGCTGTAGGTCAGACAGAGGAGTTCAAAGTGGAGGTGGGACTGCATCAGGGATCGGCTCTGAGCCCCTTCCTGTTTGCTATAGTGATGGACCAGTTGTCAGAGGAGGTCAGACAGGAGTCTCCTTGGACAATGATGTTTGCAGATGACATTGTGATCTGTAGTGAGAGCAGGGAGCAGGTGGAGGAAAACCTGGAGAGGTGGAGGTTTGCGCTGGAGAGAAGAGGAATGAAAGTCAGTGGTAGTAAGACTGAGTACATGTGTGTGAATGAAAGGGAGGGAAGTGGAACAGTAAGGTTACAGGGTGAAGAGGTGAAGAAGGTACAGGAGTTTAAGTACTTGGGGTCAACAGTCCAGAGTAATGGAGAGTGTGGGAAAGAGGTAAAGAAGCGAGTGCAGGCAGGTTGGAATGGGTGGAGAAAGGTGTGGGGAGTTCTGTGTGATAGGAAAATATCAGCGAGAATCAAGGGGAAGGTGTACAGGACAGTGGTGAGAGCGGCCATGCTGTATGGTTTAGAGACAGTGTCACTGAGGAAGAGACAGGAGTCAGAGCTAGAGGTAGTAGAGCTGAAGATGTTGAGGTTCTCTTTGGGAGTGACAAGATTGGACAGGATTAGGGACGAGTACATCAGAGGGACAGCTCATGTTGGACGTTTGGGGGACAAAGTTAGGGAGGCCAGATTAAGATGGTTTGGACATGTTCAGAGGAGGGAGAGTGAGTATATTGGTAGGAGAATGTTGGACATGGAGCTGCCAGGCAGGAGGCAAAGAGGAAGGCCAAAGAGGAGGTATATGGATGGAATTAATGAGGATATGAAGCTAGTGGGTGCAAGTGTTGAGGATGCAGAAGATAGGGATAGGTGGAGAGAGATGATTCGCTGTGGAGACCCCTGAAGGGAAAAGCCGAAAGAAGAAGAAGAAGAAGAAGAAGAAGAAGAAGAAGATAAACACTGAGAGTGGGATTATAAATAATGTGCTTTCTACAGCTTTATACAGTCATGTGAGGTTGTGTAACCAGGAGTTTATGAACAATTTATAAACTAGCGTAATTGTTAAGTTCATTATAGACTTAACACTAATTCCTTTCTGCCAAAGACATCAACTATTCGACAGCAGTTCATAGCTGGTGTATGTAGTATGTATGTAGTATATGTAGTATGTAT
This sequence comes from Hemibagrus guttatus, assembly GCA_033459395.1. NCBI lineage: Eukaryota > Metazoa > Chordata > Actinopteri > Siluriformes > Bagridae > Hemibagrus > Hemibagrus guttatus. The sequence continues at coordinate 23,593,293 of JAUCMX010000017.1, forward strand.
ATAGTGTGTGTAGTATGTATGTACTGTTGGGGGCGTGGCTATAAAATGCAAACAAACATTCTGGACCAGAAGGCCAAAGTTTTTTGCAGTGGACCCACCGTCCAGCACAGAGTCCAAACAGCTTCATTTCTACATAATTTCTTCATAATTTCTCACTTTATTTCTACAAGTAGGAAATTAAAATCATTGCACCTTCCAGTCTGAAATGTGACACGGGATTTTTTTTATTTAATATTTGAAAAGAGTTTCATCTTCATGCTCACAATAACACAATGGTGTCATTTAGCTCTGAAGTTTTATGACCACTTGTTAAATAAAAAATAAATACAGTTCAAATAAAGTAATATTTGTTGAGACAGTGTGAGGTGTGACTCTTCTGATAGAAGAAGAGAGGCAGTTGGTCAAAACGGTGTCATCAAATCAGGATAAAGTGTATAATTTTGGAGTTGATTTAAAAGTTTGTAGCTCTGTAAAGTCAGCATTACATTCAGGGATCTATATTAAAGAGCTCTGAGCGTGTCTAGGAAAGGGTTAAAGCGTTCGGACACAGGGGCCAGGAGGAGTGTCTGATGCTGCAGCCGGGGCGGAGTCGTCTCTTGCAGTTGTCTCCTGTTTCAAAGAGAAAGTTCCTGGTTCACTCAGACACGTTGCTCGGAGCCTGAACACTACTCAGATCAGCATGGCGTCACATCCAGCCTCATTCCAGCTGTTTCTATGAAATGTCCTCTTCTCTTTTACATGACCCTCACTGCACACTCACCCGTTCACAGCTTCCGAGCATCTGAGAGTTAGACCTGATGATGTGCTGCGAGTAAATGATTGATTCATCAGCAGACTTTCGTCAGCTCTGTACTTTGGACTTTTTTTTCACTATGGCTGATAAGATCTGGAGGAAGAGCTGCGAGTTCTTCGGTAGTAGAAGTCCTTTCTTTGGAAGAAGACTTGTGGAGAGTAAGAGTGAGTGAGTAAAAGGCTGAAATGATCCCAGAAGAAATCACATGTAGGCTTTAGAGTCGCAGTGTGTGAAGTGAACGCAGACAGATTTCACTTCAGAAACTCATAATGAGGGTTTTGATGTTTACTGTAATGTTTGTGGTTCCCTTGTTTACAAACCGGGTTGTGAAAGAAACTCACAAAGAATCTCTTCGATTGTTTTATTAATTCATCTCACAAGTGAATATAGCTGATATCCTGCTGCAGTGATGGATTTTGTCTGATATTTTGTCTTTTTGTCCTGTTGCACTGGCGTAAGAGTTCTGTCCATCTTCCTCCGCTTGCTCCTCAACAACAGCAGTCAAGAAACTGAAGATGTAAATACGCTGAAAGATTTATAATATATTTTTATATAGTATGGAGGAGATGTCAAAATCCAGAACATGTACAATATCCCTTCCCACAGAGTTTAGCAGCTCTGACCTTTGACTATAAAAGACTTTCCATTTTGTTTGTTTGTTTTTGTAAAATGAGTGAAGACTTCTTCCTGTCTGTGTGGGTGCTGGAGCAGAAAATAGTTCCAGATCTTTATCTAAGTGAAATGGATGTGAAATGTATCTTCTCTTTCTCTTTTACAGTGTGGAGGGGGAAGTGCAGAGCAGTGAGCCGTCCTCTTCGTTGGACCGTGGTAAAGGTTATGGCCCCCTGACCCACAGCTCCTCCATCAGCCCAGACCATTTCGAAGGCTTTGGGTACGGCCAGAACACTCAGCCCGGTCCTCAGCGTCCACGAAGACCCAAACTCCAGCATTCGCAGTCCATCCTCCGCAAGCAAGCCGAGGAAGAGGCCATCAAACGCTCACGCTCGCTCTCTGAGAGCTATGAGCTCTCCACGGATCTGCAGGACAAGCAGGTACAGCAGAAACTATAAATCACAGACCTCCTCCTTTTTCTGCTTTTTCTTCTTCTTCTTAACCTGTTCTGTGGGTACTTTCAGGTGGAGATGTTAGAGAGAAAGTATGGCGGGCGCTTTATCAGTCGACACGCTGCTCGCACCATCCAGACGGCGTTCCGGCAGTACCAAATGAACAAGAACTTTGAACGTCTCAGAAGTTCCATGTCTGAGAACCGGATGTCCAGGCGCATCGTTCTTTCCAACATGAGAATGCAGTTTTCTTTTGAGGGACCTGAAAAAGGCCCCAGCTCATTTTTTGAAGGGAAACAGTTATCTCTGACGGAGGAAGGAACTCCTGAAGCAACAAGTGAGTGTGGAGATAAAGTTCCCCTCCACGTGGCTGAGCTGTCAGCTCCGAGCGACCTCAGTGACACCATTACAGAGCTGGAGAACGCTTTCTCTCGGCAGGTCAAATCACTGGCTGAATCGATCGATGATGCTCTGAACTGTCGTAGTCTCCATGAAGAGGACCAGGAACCAGAGCAGGTTCAAGACATGCAAGGTGAGCTGTCCTATCAGGTCAAACCCACTAACAGCTCTGATCAGCACAAGCTGGACGAGATGATGGCTTCATACAGCGGCGTGACGCTCTTCATTGATGAGGAGGATCTTTGTCCTCCTGCTCAGCTCTCACATACGGTGGATCCACCTTCCAGCACCGAGTCCAATAAGCGCGCCATAAACTCCTCCCAAGAGTACTGGCCCATGGACACCAAGGAGGACAAAATAGACACAGACACCAGCTGCCACAGCACCCTGTCCCTCGACTGTCAGGAACCACGGCTTTGTGTGGACCATCTCCCACTCCTGACCATCGAACCTCCCAGTGACAGCTCTCTGGAAATCAGCAACCACTCTGAGTTCGACTCGGTCAAGAGGCAGAGCGCTTATGAGCGGACTACAGCTGGACCTCAGGCCACTCCCAAACACATCACGCACAGTCTACCTCCCAGAGTGTCCTCCCTGTCCCGGAAGGAGGATCCCATCAGGCACCGGCATCTGGAGAGCCATCTGGCCATCAATGGGAACCGACAGAGCAAATCAGAATCAGACTTTTCTGACGGGGACAACGACAGCATCAACAGCACAACAAACTCCACTGACACCATCAACTGCAGCTCTGAGTCGTCTCGGGACAGCATGAGGGAGCAGACACTCAGCAAACAGACGTACCACAAAGAGACACGGAACAGCTGGGATTCTCCGGCTTTCAGCAATGACGTCATCCGCAAGCGTCACTACCGCATTGGCCTCAACCTCTTTAACAAGTAGGTACCCTGCTTTCTACTCGCAGGAACATGGAAGGAGTTGGTCTAAAGAGGCTTCTGGTGTAGATCTGGGGTTCAGTTTATTTAAGTTATTTGTTAATTAGATGTTTTATCCTCTCCTTCCACACGCTTAAAGGAAAGTCCACCGTAAACAACTCGTAGGTTTTATATCTTATCTTCGGTTTCTTTCATGGACATGTTTCTCTACTTTTATTTTGATTACCAACAATGCCTTTCAACAGCCTGGTGATAGTAGTGCAGCGATGCGTGATGCAGCGGTGCTTTAGTCCTTTAGTCTGTGCAGCTGTGTATGTCTGCTCAAGCACATCAACTTTCATGCTAACTATTACCACTAACATCTCTCTCTCCATCTCCTAGATGGCTAACTAGCCAGGCTCAGTCAATACCATAACACCGTGTCGTATACCTGCATTGCATTCTGGGATTTCTTTGAGTTTAGCATATGCTCCAGTGTTCCCAGAGTTTCTACACTGGATTTATCATTAATATAGAAGCTTATGTTCTTTTGTTTTAAAAGATGACATCAAACACCTTCACAACTGTGTTAGCAATAACAACGTCACAGCCACACACAACCACTAACTTCTTCCAGTGATAACACAAACACAACACAATGACTCCAGCATCACTAACACACCACAGATATTACAGTAGAAAGAAATAAAAACGTCCTGTGTGTATCAGGGTGGAGTTTAACTTTAACCGGTTTAAACTCAAAGAAATTCTGTTGCTGTTGTACACAGAAGCTTTGTTTGTTCTTTAAGGTGAAAGTCTTTACTTCTGGGTGAGTAAGGACTACAGCATTGAAAATAACCATGAAGTGTTCTGCCTGTGGTTCCACCACAAGTCTCAACAAGTTCCTCTCAAAAATAAACTCTCACAAATATCTATGGATTCTTCACAGATAAAACGTGCAGGCTTCACCTTCCACAGGTTCCGTTTTAAAGGGTTCTAAAGACAGGAACAGGAACACACAGAATATGAGTTGTTTTGTTCTATATATATAAAGTCTTTTGCATATATATTGATGATGTGAACAGTGTGTGAAGACACTGATAATCGTACAGCGAGGCTCAGGTAAAGTGCTGCTGTTTAACTATTTATACAAAATGCACACAAGAATACTTTTATGAATATATTCATATGTACCATCACACTAAAGTGTTACACTACAAAGTGATGAACTCTAATCCACGCCAAGTTATCTTCTCCTTTTGTTCTGTCGAATTGTTTTTAACAGTTGATAAAATGCCCCAGGTCAGAAATCCACGTCTCTGGGAAATAAATGAAGTGCTTACAGTAACAGCTCTGTCACTGAGAGGACAATGTGGGAGAAATGAATACATTCTGCAGTTAAATGGAAGTGGGATTGTTTTCTACCCAGAGAGAGAGATTTTATTACATTTTTTATGGATGGAGTCGATACAAAGCTTCAGTCTTTCATGTAGAGGAAGTGCTGAACACACTTTAACTATAACCTCACTGTAAAACTTTCTGATTTCTTATTGCTGAAGAGAGAGAGAGAATAAAGAGAGACTGCTGAGGGGAGAGTGTTTATAGCTGAAAGAGAGAGAATAAAGAGAGACTGCTGAGGGGGCGAGTGTTTATAGCTGAAAGAGAGAGAATAAAGAGAGACTGCTGAGGGGGCGAGTGTTTATAGCTGAAAGAGAGAGAGAATAAAGAGAGACTGCTGAGGGGACGAGTGTTTATAGCTGAAAGAGAGAGAGAATAAAGAGAGACTGCTGAGGGGAAAGAGTGTTTATAGCTGAAGAGAGAGAGAATAAAGAGAGACTGCTGAGGGAACGAGTGTTCATAGCTGAAGAGAGAGAGAATAAAGAGAGACTGCTGAGGGAACGAGTGTTCATAGCTGAAGAGAGAGAGACTAAAGAGAGACTGCTGAGGGGACGAGTGTTTATAGCTGAAGAGAGAGAGAATAAAGAGAGACTGCTGAGTGGACGAGTGTTTATAGCTAAAGAGAGAGAGAATAAAGAGAGACTGCTGAGGGGACGAGTGTTTATAGCTGAAGAGAGAGAGAATAAAGAGAGACTGCTGAGGGGACGAGTGTTTATAGCTGAAGAGAGAGAGAATAAAGAGAGACTGCTGAGTGGACAAATGTTTATAGCTAAAGAGAGAGAGAATAAAGAGAGACTGCTGAGGGGACGAGTGTTTATAGCTGAAGAGAGAGAGAATAAAGAGAGACTGCTGAGTGGACGAGTGTTTATAGCTGAAGAGAGAGAGAATAAAGAGAGACTGCTGAGGGGACGAGTGTTTATAGCTAAAGAGAGAGAGAATAAAGAGAGACTGCTGAGGGGACGAGTGTTTATAGCTGAAGAGAGAGAGAATAAAGAGAGACTGCTGAGGGGACGAGTGTTTATAGCTGAGGAGAGAGAGAATAAAGAGAGACTGCTGAGGGGACGAGTGTTTATAGCTGAAGAGAGAGAGAGAATAAAGAGATACTGCTGAGAGGACGAGTGTTTATAGCTGAAGAGAGAGAGAATAAAGAGAGACTGCTGAGGGGACGAGTGTTTATAGCTGAAAGAGAGAGAATAAAGAGAGACTGCTGAGGGGACGAGTGTTTATAGCTGAAGAGAGAGAGAATAAAGAGAGACTGCTGAGGGGACGAGTGTTTATAGCTGAAGAGAGAGAGAGAATAAAGAGAGACTGCTGAGGGGACGAGTGTTTATAGCTGAAGAGAGAGAGAATAAAGAGAGACTGCTGAGGGAAAGAGTGTTTATAGCTAAAAAGAGAGAGAATAAAGAGAGACTGCTGAGGGGAAAGAGTGTTTATAGCTGAAGAGAGAGAGAATAAAGAGAGACTGCTGAGGGGACGAGTGTTTAAAAGCTGAAGAGAGAGAATAAAGAGAGACTGCTGAGGGGACGAGTGTTTATAGCTAAGAGAGAGAGAATAAAGAGAGACTGCTGAGGGGAAAGAGTGTTTATAGCTGAAGAGAGAGAGAATAAAGAGAGACTGCTGAGGGACGAGTGTTTATAGCTGAGGAGAGAGAGAATAAAGAGAGACTGCTGAGGGGAAAGAGTGTTTATAGCTGAAAGAGAGAGAGAATAAAGAGAACTGCTGAGGGAAAGAGTGTTTATAGCTGAAGAGAGAGAGAATAAAGAGAGACTGCTGAGGGAAAGAGTGTTTATAGCTGAAGAGAGAGAGAATAAAAAAGACTGCTGAGGGGACGAGTGTTTATAGCTGAAGAGAGAGAGAATAAAGAGAGACTGCTGAGGGGACGAGTGTTTATAGCTGAAAGAGAGAGAGAATAAAGAGAGACTGCTGAGGGGACGAGTGTTTATAGCTGAAGAGAGAGAGAATAAAGAGAGACTGCTGAGGGAACGAGTGTTCATAGCTGAAGAGAGAGAGAATAAAGAGAGACTGCTGAGGGAACGAGTGTTTATAGCTGAAGAGAGAGAGAATAAAGAGAGACTGCTGAGGGGACGAGTGTTTTAGCTGAGGAGAGAGAGAATAAAGAGAGACTGCTGAGGGGACGAGTGTTTATAGCTGAGGAGAGAGAGAATAAAGAGAGACTGCTGAGGGGACGAGTGTTTATAGCTGAAGAGAGAGAGAAAAAAGAGACTGCTGAGGGGACGAGTGTTTATAGCTGAGAGAGAGAGAATAAAGAGAGACTGCTGAGGGGACGAGTTTTTATAGCTGAAGAGAGAGAATAAAGAGAGACTGCTGAGGGGACGAGTGTTTATAGCTGAGGAGAGAGAGAAAAAAGAAAACTGCTGAGGGACGAGTGTTTATAGCTGAGGAGAGAGAGAATAAAGAGAGACTGCTGGGGGGACGAGTGTTTATAGCTGAAGAGAGAGAATAAAGAGAGACTGCTGGGGGGACGAGTGTTTATAGCTGAGGAGAGAGAGAATAAAGAGAGACTGCTGAGGGGACGAGTGTTTATAGCTGAAGAGAGAGAGAATATCTGGCACAGTCTGGATGAGTAATATCTGGAGTTTATAATATTAACAGAAATATATCTACGGCTCCTTCAGCCGGAGTGTGGTGTTGTGGTTCATTCTGATCCTCACTCCAGATGAAAACACAGAAGAAACTTTGTCCCTGTTATCCGTTTACTTCCACGTGTATCACATGACAGACTTTATTTCTGTTCTCCAGAGAGTTTATTGGCAACTCATGAATCAGGTGTGAGATGCTGTACTGCTGTGACACTTTTATGCACCGGCTCATTTCAGATATAATGAGAAAAAAAAGTGAAGGTGAAGGACGTTGAAGAGCTTAGTGAAGAAAAGGTTTATTGCAGGTAGCAGTGACCAAATACATGAAGCACTTTTGGTTCTTCGCAGTCAAAAAAAACACTGGAAAAATCCTGCTCAAACATTTTATACAGTGTTTCCTGTTTGTAATATACACCGATCAGCCATAACATTGTGGCCTAATATTGTGTCAGTCCCCCCTTTTTCTGCCAAAACAGCCCTGACCCGTCGAGGCATGGACTCCACTAGATCCCTGAAGGTGTGCTGTGGGATCTGGTACCAAGTTAGCAGCAGATCCTTTAAGTCCTGTAAGTTGCGAGGTGGGGCTTCCATGGACCAACTTATAGGACTTTTGATAGATACTGACCATGCAGACCGGGAACACCCCACAAGAGCTGCAGTTTT
>JAUCMX010000017.1:23601584-23642603 GCA_033459395.1 Hemibagrus guttatus
AAGAACAATTTAATTGAAGAAATAATTTTTTTTAAATACAGCCAGAGCTGATGAAGATCACTAATTTTTAAATTTGTGATTTTTTAAAAATAGTTTTTAGGTAAAGCGGCTGAAGTATAAAAGTAAACTAGCCCATAGACACGATTTCACTAGACGTTGCTAAAACATTAGAAAAAGTAAAAACGTTAGAATACATTCAGACATTTTCACTAACTGCAGCGTGAATCTTGATATTTAGCTTTTTAGCAAAGTGCAGCAACAACAACAACAACATGAGGGTAGAGTTGATATTTTTTACTGCTCGGAAAAAACAAACACAGCACAAAAAATTCATTTTAACATTTTACCTATGACATGATGATGATGATGATTTTGATGATGACGGTGATGGTGATGATGATGATGATGATGATGGTGATGATGATGGTGACGAAGATGATGATGACAGTGATGATGATGATGATGGTGATGATGGTGATGATGCTGGTGATGATGGTGGTGATGATGGTGGTGATGATGATGGTGATGATGATGACGGTGATGATGGTGATGATGATGATGATGATGGTGATGATGATGGTGGTGGTGATGATGGTGATGATGATGATGATGATGATGATGGTGATGATGATGGTGATGGTGATGATAATGGTGATGATGATGAGGGTGATGGTGATGGGGGGTGATGATGAGGGTGATGATGGTGATGATGATGGTGAGGGATGATGGGGGGAAGTGATGATGATGATGATGGTGATGATGGTGATGATGTTGGTGATGATGGGTGGTGATGATGGTGGGGGGATGATGATGGTGATGATGATGGGTGAGGGTGGTGATGATGATGATGATGATGGTGAGGGGATGATGGTGGGGGTGATGATGGTGATGATGATGATGATGATGAGGGGATGGTGATGAGGGTGGTGAGGGTGATGTTTGGTGATGATGATGAGGGTGATGGGTGATGAGGGTGGTGATGATGATGGTGATGGGGGTGATGATGATGATGGTGAGGGTGATGAGGGTGGTGATGATGATGATGATGAGGGTGGGGGTGATAAATGATGAGGGGATGTTGGTGATGATGATGGGTGGTGATGATGAGAGGGGATGATGGGTGATGATGATGGTGATGGTGGTGATGATGATGATGAGAGGGTGATGGGTGATGATGGGGGTGATGATGAGGGTGATGATGGGGGTGATGATGAGGTGATGGTGATGATGATGGTGATGGTGATGGTGGTGATGATGATGATGATGATGATGGGTGGTGATGATGACGATGATGATGGTGATGATGATGGTGATGGTGATGGTGGTGATGATGATGATGATGATGGTGATGATGGTGATGATGATGATGATGATGTGCACATTATTCACAGAATGATTTTTTATTGTATATAAAAGCAGTGGGGAAGTGGTATCTTGTGTTAATTAAGCTTCATTCCTAAAGCAGGGAATGAACTAGCGTGGCGTAGCATGTAGAGTACACCGCAGGTCAACTCCAGCCTCAGTAACATTGATGACAGTTCTATGACGAGGTTATGTCAGGCTTATGATGCAGAGTTTAAATGCTAACAGTCAGATATTCACAGAGCATGCACACTGTCGTGGAGATAATTGTGATGATGGTGATGATGATGATGATGATGATGATGATGGTGATGATGATTATTCTGTTCTGTTTAGATTACCCCAACGGTATCCGGCTCACCTCGGCTATCCCCGGCGCTGACCTGAAGGTCCTCATCATCTTCAATGCCCCGAACCCTCAGGATCGCAAGAAGTTCACAGACGATCTGCGCGAGTCCATCGCTGAAGTCCAGGAGATGGAGAAGTACCGCATCGAGTGTAAGCAGCTCCCACCTTCACTACTGAACACACCATAGCTTATAAAGGATAATAAAAGAAACATGAGAATATAAAAACAGGTAAAGTCACGTCTCAGTCTCACGAGAGAAGGTCTTCATTTCACTCCTCTGAAGTGGATGGGCATCTCCATTCACATGCATGGTTTCCATGGTTACAGTCTCACAATCTGTGACTCACTAGACCTGATAAAACCAGTTCATCTTCTCAAGGTCAAAATAAAGAAAAAATAGAGACTTAAATTCTTTAAGAAAATTATTTCAACATGTATTTATTTATTTATTTATTTGTTCAAAGGAAAATGATTCTGCTAATGTACATTATCATCATCATCTTTTTTAAAACTAATTTCTACAGTTTCGTTTTTTTATTAATATTAAATTGTTTATTTATAAAGTTAATTGAGATAATATATATTTACACAGATATATTTATTTTTAAATACCTTAAAGCTTGCCATCAGGGCAAAGCAAAACAAGACGATAATTACAAAATCTTATTTATTTATATGTCATAGGACAAAATATTTTAAATTATTAAATTAATTATATTTCAAGTAATAAAACGTGTATATATATATATACATCATTTTTAAAAATATATAAATTACAGAACAGTGGTAATGTTTCTTGTATACTGTGTGTTTAAGATATTTTAAAATAAGATTTTTCATTTTTTTCAGCAAGAACGAGTTCATCTGGGAAGCGTTTCACTCTCAGACAGCACCCCCTGGAGGACATTTAGATCATTGCAGCAGAGAGAGAGAGAGAGAGAGAGAGAGAAAGAGAGAGAGAGAGAAAGAGAAAGAAACAGAAAAAGAAAGAAAGAGAGACTTCCTACAATTATGAATATTCATAATAATAATCATGATTATTCTGTCTATATTAAATGTATATAAAATAAAAGGTTTTTATATTCTGTTATTATTATTATTATTATTATTATTATTATTATTATTATTATGATTGCTCCAGCATCCCTCTTTATATTTAATCTCCTGACACATTTTTGGAAAAAAATCTGATATTTGTGATATTTTTGTGTTATCTGGACGTTGTTATTTCAGTTAGATTCAGTTGTCCAGATTGTCCATCTGTAAAATAACGTGCAGGTTGTGTGTGTTCCTAGCCGAGCTGGAGAAGCAGAAAGGTGTGGTGAGGCCCAGTATGTCTCAGAGCATGTCCGGTCTGAAGAAAGAGGTGGGGAACGGGACCATGAGCCGTGCCAGCCTGGATGACACCTACGCCATGGGGGAGGGGCTAAAGAGGAGCGCGCTCAGTAGCTCCCTGCGGGACCTTTCTGAAACAGGTGAGACTCACGTGGGCCCACGCTGCAGGTGTCAGATGTAGATCTCAGGAACATCATCCCTGTATGTTTTTAATGAATAGAGTTGTTTTTCTGCCCCTGCGAGGGGGCATTCATATTCACAGCTCCAACCTCAGCACTCACTCATTAGCTTACAGGTGACTGTACACTGCACTGTACACTGAGGAAAACAACAAATATAAACAAACATGGACATACTTCAGTAAACAAATAAACACGTCAATAATTATTCATAGGGAAGCATGTACTTAAGTAAACAAGCACATAAATATGTACCTGCTTAAATGTAATAAACCAATACGAATTTAATTAGTAAATCTTTAGTAATGAGTAACTAACTTGCTTTCGGCTGCTCACTGTTCGGGGTCGCCACAGCGGACCAACTGGTCCGCACAACAACTTGGCACAGGTTTTACGCCGGATGCCCTTCCTGCCGCAACCCTCCCATTTTTCCGGGCTTGGGACTGGCACTGCATCCAGTGGCTGGGGTTGAGGCATTGGCTGGGAATCGAACCCGGGCCTTCCGCATGATAGGCGAGCAACCTACCACTGAGCCACCAATGCCTCTCAAATCATTAATCAATGATTGATTAAATGAATTAATCAATAAATAGTTAAGTAAGTACATGGATAGATGGGTGGGTTGATGGATGGATGGGTGGATAGATAGATAGATAGATAGATAGATAGATAGATAGATAGATAGATAGATAGATAGAGCAGTCTGATGTTATTCTGGTGGAGTGTAGCATCCGGTTGTTGTGTTGTTGATTAGATTAGATTAGATTAGATTAGATGTGCTGAAACAGCTCAGCTATAATCTGTACAGCCTCTGAGTCTCACACTTGTGCTCATGTCGTCTGTGTAACATCTCATGTGTTTAAAGTGTGTGATGTTTCATGTTAATGATGTAACTGCTGACCCATCACTCATACATCCAACTGACCAGAATGTGGATCTGATCTGATCAAAGGCACTTGAGGTGATTTGACCCTTGGCTCTAATGTAACACATCTAGATGTTTGTAAACAGGTAGAGTTCACGCTCCATCAATCATTAAGCCAAGAGAAAACCATATCTCTAAGTGCTGTGAGTATTTGATCTTGGTTCAGTGTTTGCTGTCAGCACTGACCGAATAAAAACCATAAAAAATCAAAAAATCAAATCCAATCAATTTTATATTGGAGTCAAAATATGAACATTTACATCTGAGAGAAATGTCATGTCATGCTGTGTACCTTCCTAAAACTACCTCGTAAATCCCAAATCCAAAACCACACCCCCAAAAACTCCACCCCGTCCAAACTCCAACCCAAAACTCCACCCCTTCCAAACTCCACTCACAAAACTCCACCCCCTTCCAAACTCCAGCCCACCCCTGCTGCCTGGTCTTGATTGTCCAGCGTCACTGATGAAGCCCTCCATGTTTTGAAGCTTAATTGTAGCATGTAGTCCACTTCCTCCCCGGACTCTGACCTCCTCTTCACCTGTCCAGCCATGTCTCATACAGTAGTGCGGTTTCAGCCACAATGAGAATAAAATTCAGCATTCAAAGCTGAAACACTGCACAGGATCTGAACAGTGCATAAGTTTGTGCATCAAGGAACCAAAACTCCTGAATAATTACTGTATGACTTTAAAAATATTTTATTTAAGGTTAAATATTTGCTTGGACTACACTGCTGGTCAGGACTAAAGTAAAACTCTTTTTATGAGTCCTTAATTCATTGTGTGCCGCTTATCCGAACTATTCTCAGGTCACGGAGAGCCTGTGCCTATCTCAGGTGTCAGTGGGCATCAAGGCAGGATACACCCTGGACGGAGTGCCAACCCATCGCAGGGCACACACACACACACACACTCTCATTTAGAGATGCCAATCAACCTACCACGCATGTCTTTGGACTGGGGGAGGAAACCCCCGAGGCACAGGGGGGAACATGCAAACTCCCACACACACACACGGCAGAGGCGGGAATCGAACCCCCAACCCTGGAGGTGTGAGGCAAACGTGCTAACCACTAAGCCACCGTGCCCCCAAGTCCTTAATTTATTTATTAAAAAAAAAAAAAAAAAAAAAAAAAAGAAAAGAAAAAAAAAACATTTCCACTCCTTAGTCCTGCTAAAACACCACCCTCTCCTCACCTCTGACCTCTGGCTCTCATTTCCCTTTTGGCACATAAGAGTAAAGGGGCGTGTCCACAACTAGCCCTGCCCATTCTGGTATGATGCCTATCTCTAATCTGTGGTGTTGCATGTCTCGGGCAGGCAAGCGCGGCCGCCGCACCAGTGCAGGATCACTAGACAGCAATATGGAAGTAAGTAGGAAGCAGCGTATGTCCGGTTTATTCTCTGCTCATGATGTGCAAAAGAACGCAACGCACAAAGCAAAAAGCATTAACCAAAAACCGAGCAATCCCCCGGGCAACCCTTAACGAGCAAATGATTTCTTTTGTTATGCTCCTGCACCCTCTGATGCTTCATGATCCCTTCCGTTCTTTCCGTTCTGTGGTACAGTGGAAGCCTGACCTGCCTGCCTGGTCACACGCATGCACCAACTGCTTACAGAACCCTCTACACGTTCCTCATGTTCCTGTGTGCTTCTCAAAGCCAGCATGTTCTCTACTAACCCTCGCTCCATCACCAACATCTTGTTTGCTTTCATGTTCATGTGGTTTCTCATGGTGTCACTTCACCTTCAGAGGCATGACACAGACCTTCAGCTCCATCCTCTGACCTCTGACCCCTGAACCCCCACCTTCCAAACTCTACATTCAGGCTAGCGAGGGACTTGTCACTTGTGGGCGTGGCCTGTACATTTTTAAGAAAAAATGTGTGCGGCCTACAGCCCACTATATACAATGTTGATTTTATTTTTATTAACATTAAATACTAAGCTTTCTACTAGTTTTGTTTATTTGGTTATTTCATGATGCCTCGTGTACGACAGGATGAGATGAAATCATGTTTTTTTTCATCAAGTGTTAATTGCAGTTGTGAGCATGGAGCTGAAGAAACGTCGCAGCACACGGCCACGGGATCGGCCCGAGGAATCGTTCGAGATTTACGAAATTTGCATAAAATTGAGAATGTTACTGTTGGATCCCCTGCCTCGGTGTTGCTTGCTAGTGTGAGTGTAGGTGAAGATATTAGCATGTTCCTCGGAGACATGCTAATCACCTTTTTCACAGTGAAAGGAAGTGGATTTCATTAGCATTTTCATAGCATTAGCATCACACATTTTGTGGCCAAGATATGGGTGGGGCAATGGTAAACATCTACAGCTGCAGAACTGCAGAACTTTAAAGAACAACCAAAGGAGACATGAGGAAGAAACCTCCAGTCCAGAGGCAGGGATCAGGTGTAGAAGAGTAAAGGCACACAGTGCTGAGTGTGTGTGTGTGTGTGTGTGTGTGTGTGTGTGTGTGTGTGTGTCGGATGTTCAGTCTGAGCAGATACCAGGGCAGTGTTTATGATCAGATCAGTAGCTCTTACACACACATCTCCAGCATCCAGGTGAGATTGAGATTAAACCATGAAGCAAAGTTTGGCCTTTTTTCTCCTTCTGCATGTCAACGATCTGCTCCCATCATCCTAACGAGATGCATGTGAGAGTTCTCCACAGGCTTTTTCTACATGTTTCAGTGCTTAAAGGAGGATTCCATCTCAAAAGATCTATAATAACAAAATGTTCCTCAAAGGTTCTTTGGAAGTTTGTTTGGTTCTGCTTGTTAATAACGGGGTTCTGCTCGGAGCTGTGTGTGAGAGAGACGTCTGTGTGGAGTCTCTGTGGCTTTCTAGTTGAGGGAAGAACCTTAAGAACCTTAAATGGCCAGAAGTTAAATTAGAGGAGTTGGGATTTGACAAGAACAAAATGTTTCATTTGGAAAAACTCTGGAAAGAAGGTTGTCTGTTTAAGGGTTCTTTAGATAGGTAGATGTTCTATGTTCTGAAAGAGGTCTTGCTATCAGGTGCCCCCAAGATCTTTCCAGCTCTTCCCTACTGGACCTTCAAGAAAAGATATTTCTGTTGAGGTTCTATATAGAACCCTTAAAGGTTCTTCTTGAGGAATAAACTGAGAGAATTCCATTGCAGAGACTGAGCTTCAGCATTAGAACTGGATCATGATGCTGTTTTCATAAAAATACACTTCTAGAAAACATCCATGAGACTTCTCCATGTTTTTTTTGAAGGATCTCTTCATGGTTCCAACAGAACTCTATAACTGCGGGTTTGTCAATTTAGACAGTTAGACAAGTAGAACCCCTTTAGGAAGCTGTAAATTCTCAACGATCCAAAGAACCGCTGAGGAACTCTGATTAAAGAGCAGGTAGTCCATCTGGAAGTTCAGAGATCTTTCATCAGAAGTTAGTAAAGGTGGGAGTCAGATAACGCTCTGCAGGAGAACCGAGTGTGGGATCGTAGCCGAGCAGCAGGGAACAGGAATCTGGGAGTAAATGGATATTTGGTGGAATTCTTCTTTAAACACTTCTTCTACACATCACCTGGTTCCACATCTTCCTCGAGCTGGATCAGTTACACTCACACATGTTTTATTTCAAAACATTAATGTAGAGAAGTGAAGAGGAAATGGTTCTGAGAATGTTTTATGAAATCTCTATCTGCTGTTCGAGTTCTGTAGACCTGTAGAGATGAGCGTCTCTTTTTCACTCACATGGTGCTGCTGTTCCATGAAACCAGAAAGCCGTGTTTGTTCAGGTTTTTA
This sequence comes from Hemibagrus guttatus, assembly GCA_033459395.1. Classification (NCBI taxonomy): domain Eukaryota; kingdom Metazoa; phylum Chordata; class Actinopteri; order Siluriformes; family Bagridae; genus Hemibagrus; species Hemibagrus guttatus. Next base: position 23,609,515 of record JAUCMX010000017.1, read on the forward strand.
CATCATAAAGCCTTGATTGTAAGATTCATTTTAATTGTAAGAATTTCAACAAATTTTCACCCTGAGATGTTCAAAATGAAGGAGGTTCTTTAGCAAGTGTGTGATGAGAATATAATCAACTCCACAAAATTCATCATCAAATATTTTTATTTGAAAATTCAGAGATCAGGTTCTGTGAAAAACTGAAATTTATTACTCAGGATTTTAGACCTGTTGTAGACCACTGTTTGGAAACCTGCTCTTCTGAGGAGGAGGAGCTCACGGTGGTTTCAGCTCTTACCATGTTGGTGTAAAAGGTGTGAAGATCTACAGATCTACGCTGAAGATGATCTCGTGAGGTTCAGGCTGCTTGTCCAGCAAGCAGCTCTGAGGAGATGTTTGTTATTGTGTGTGTTGTATATGTGAGGTGACAGTGTTGTTCTCGGACTGTCTCTGCCCCCCCCCAGGGCTCCATCATTAGAGGTCCTCCTCAGCTGCCCCGGAGAGCTTCATCCATCCGCGAGTGTCCTCCTCGTCCACACTGCTCCAGCACCAACCCCTCCTCCTCCTCTTCTTCCACGCTGCTTGGATCGCTCTTTGGCAGCAAGCGAGGAAAACCTCCTCCTCATCCTCCGCTTCCTGCTCTACCCTCGTCCTCACGCCCCACCCTCGTCTCCCACGTGCCCCACCCCGTAAACCTGCACCACACCGCCCAGGCCCACCTCGAGACCCATCGTTTCCAGCACTGTTCTTTTTCCCAGAACCCTCCACCGTATCAACACCACCATCACTACGACCCGCCTCCTGTCGGGCTCCGGTTCCACCGCCAGCACTCGAGCCACGTCTCGGCACCGCACCATCGACCTCAGCTCCCTCACGGCCTCCTTCATCATCGTCATCGACTCCACCATCACCATCAACAGCAACACCCACATCGGGAGCAGCAGCTCACGTCGTCGTCCACTGCGTGTCCCACCGACACCAAACCCAAACACTGTGGCATCAGCACGGTGGTGTGAGGATCCGACCGGAGCCGGACCAATCTCCGGATCAATAATTTCACTTCCGCGACGGTTCCAGAGAGTCCTTCTGATCAGAAGCTTGGATGCACTGGAGGAGTTCCGGTGACCGAAGGAGGATCGTAACGTCTTCTCCAGCATCGCAGCGTAGAACCTCACGTTTTTTTTTATTTTAGTTTCCCAAACACAAATCCGGACGATCATCAGAACCGTGTGGCCGAAAGGGCCGAGATGTTGCTCTCGCTCGCACTGGTCCTGATGCCGTATTTATTGTGGACGAAGGAAAAGCTTTACATGTTGTCCTTTGCGATCATTTTTAAATGTGCCAATAATCCATGTGTGTATCGGCTCTGTGTGACCCGTGTGTTCTAGAGTTTAGTGTAAAACTGGATCCATTCGAAGATGTTCTATATACTGTAAAAAAAAAATATCTATATATACATATTCACAGAGTTTTTTTTTAAATATTACGATCAAATAGAAATAAAATATTAGTGTAAGCGGTGCAGTGGAGGCTGGGTGTACTGTACTGAGGTCTGGAGAAATATTTTGCAAATAATAAAATGTTTTAGACGCAGAAGCTGCTGCACTGAGCTATAAACAACAGAAAAAGTGTACTCGCTGCCTGGTGGAGCTACAAAAACACAAACCAGGAGCTGAACAGCACTTTCCTATAGATTTACATCACCTTTAGATTAGATTTAGATTAGATAGAGTTCAATACAGTTCCATTTTAAAGTATGAGACTTCACTGAGCACTTCTCTAATTTTCTCTTCCCTTTTTTTAGTATCTCATTTCCCAAGAAGGTGGAAAATGACACTTTTTTTATTATCATTATTATGTTCTTTGTTTTCTTAAAGAAAATGATGCAATCAAATTGTTTTCTTTTAGTGAATATTTGTGTAAAGCTGTACGTCCGATCGTTAACCTCTGCACAAGTTCTACAGAAGTTATGCACAAATCTAAAGAAGGCCAGTGACCGAAACAGCTTTTACTCCGACGTGCAATATGTTCAGAGATTATAGGAGGACGAGGAAATGCCACACGCTTACACACACATGAAAAGGATAAGAAATGCGCCTCAAAATAAATTATAAAATGAATTAATTAATCGATGAAAGTTGAAAAAAAAAATCTTCCAATTAATGCACAATGTTTTATTTGTTTACTGTTTTTTTTTATTTTTCCTTATTTTTTAATCCGATTACTTTATTATTTTTTTATTTGTTCTTTTACATTTCCATTATGTATTTATTTATTTTTTTTTACATTAATTTTATTTACTTTTATTTCTTCTCTTCTTTTTTATTTTTTTTTTATTTTTGGAAATATGTTTACTTTTCTTTCTTCTCTTTTTTTGGAATCATCTTTTCTTCTCTTCTCTTTTGCTTCTTTTTTCCTTTCTTTCTTTTCTTTTCCTTTTCTTTTTTGTTTACTTTTCTTGTCTTTTTGCCCAAAATTTAGCATTCTGTTTGTCTTTTTTTTCCCCTTCATTTATATTTTTTTGATTTCATTAAAACCCGGAAAACAGAATATACCAACGGCTTACGTGTGCATTAATTGAAGGATTAATGATGTGATTTTATAACTCACTAGTTCTTAGTTTATTTATTAATTTCTGGTGTTTTTTAATTCTTTATTTGGAAAATAATTGGAATAATTGAACTTTTTGTTCAGTTTTGTTGTGGCGGCTCCTCGTCCTCGGGAATCTGACAGCTTTCTTTTTTCTTCTTTTCCCGCAGTAATGTTATTGCAGTGGCTCATGAACTAAAGGTTTATGGGAATAACTCGCTGGGAATTTAGTGAAACGTCAAGTGTGTGTCCTGTGTCAACTGTTTTATTGGTTTATTTTTGTTTTTTTGTGTGTGTCCCAGGAATGAAATCAGTGTTACGTTGACGGTTTAAGTGCAATCGTGTAAAGAAATTCATTCTACAGCTCGTGTTGTTTCTGTACAAGATTCAGGTGAATAATGCAACCGTTTATGCAAATCTCTTTCCTTCCAGTTGACAGAGAATTTTTTTACAGAATGTATTCACGGCGATGAGACGCAGAAGCACATTAAATCTGTTTCGGACTGCACCACAGACACATGCTGGAGAATTTAGTTTTTTTCCTGAGTGGATAACGATGATGATTTTATAAAGTGTCGCGTTGTTCAGACGGTGGATTCATGGTTCCTCCTGATGAAGCCGGATGTTGTTGTTTTAGGGAGAGTAGAATACAGCGTTATTCTCTTTTATCATCATTTTCAGTAACCTGTGAGGAAAGAGCGATGATGATGATGATGATGATGAGGATGATGATGAGGCACAGAGCGAGATGTCTCGCTTCACTGTGAGCTACCGGACACTCAAACTGGACAAGACTTGCTTTTGTTTTTTCCCCCTCAATTTTTTTATTTTTGTTCGTAGCCTCGGTGTTGAACTTGCTGTCGTACTGCATTGTGTTTCTCTGAAGTGCAGCATGCAGATCATCTCCACATCTCCAGTGTAGAAACAAAAAGAAAAGAGAAAGAGGAAAGAAGTCACATGTCCGTCTGTATGTCCGTCTGTCTGTCTGTCTGTCTGTGTGTGACGAGGAGTAAGAGGGAATTCATCCAGTGTAAGTAACAAAGCTGATGGTGAGGAAGATGAGGATGGTGATGATGAGTGATGTGTGTTTAAGACTGTTGGACTTGTTGTTCACTGCCTCATGCATTGAGCCACCAGCCTGCTGCTGTTCCACACAGAGAGGGAAGGAGAGAGAGAGAGAGAGAGAGAGAGAGAGACAGACAGAGAGAGACAGAGAGAGATGGAGGGAAAGTGAATGCTCTCATTTTGATATGCAGTTCTGTTTGTAAGCTTCAAATGCGATTAATGTCAAACTGTGACAATGTTGAGAAATAAAACAATCTTAAACATCACGTTGTGTCCAGTTTCTCATAAAGTTCTCAATGTTCCTCCTCCTGGCCAAGAACCCTGACCAGTCAAGGACTCCTAATAGAGTGAAGACTGAATATATATATATTTACATATAGTAAATAAATAATTAAATAAATATATTTAATTATATATGAAGTAACCTATATATAAAATATAACTTATATATAAAATAACCTAAATATAAAGTGTAGGTTCCTCGTTCTGGTGAAAAGAATTAAAAAAATAAAGCACATGAAATTGTTCCTTTTAAAGGTTTTGTACTGAACTGTGCAGCAGAAGGTTTCACTCTTTCAGAACACCATGAATCATCCAGAGGAGCTGTGAGGAGAGATTTTACTGAAGATTCTGAAGACTTTAAAGCATGTGTGTGTGTGTGTGTGTGTGTAAACAGGGTAAGAGCACCATACACACTCTCACTGATTATTATTTTAATATCTACAACCTGTCAGGTTCGAGTTTATATCACATTAGCAAATATTACAAAGCCAGAACACGTTTTGGTTAATGTGTGTGTTTTTAACCTTGAACTTCTCCCTTCAGAGACTGACGTCACACTTACACACTCTGACCACCAGGGGGCAGAAGAAAACAAAGCAAAAAAATTAAAACAAATATATTTTACTGAAAATATATTCACAAAACAAGTATAACCTTTAACATCATATGAAATTATACTGCTTAAATAAGATAGAAAAGAAAAATAACAAATAAATAATCTACTTATGGAAAAAAAAACAATCATGGAATGCCATTTAATTAAGTAAGTCAGCGCAAAGATGTTTTATTTCATTTTATTTTACATTCTTTTATTTTGTTTTCTACTTTGTAAGATTGACTTGTTAGTTTTTGGTCATTTGTAAGATAAACACTCAGATTATTTGATTTTTAACTTGATAAAGATATTATAAATCTCTTTTAGTGGCGAGTCCTGTTTCACGTTAAAGATTTATTGTTAACGCTGAAACATTGGAGAATTTCTTCACCTTTTCAACAGGAATAGTGTGTGTCATCAGCTAGATGGCTGGTGATCTTTACAGTTTTTAATATAAATTGCTCACATTTCTGGAACTAAAATAAATAAATATGGAGAAATGGAACAGCCTTGAAGAATTCCTACATTAATCTGAAATCTGGGGGTGGTGCCGTCAGTGCAGGTAAATAACTGAGCTACAAATGTTTGCGTACGTTCCCTCATTTAAATCTGAACCTGAAAAGTTGGTGTTGAAAGAATACCGGGATGTTCAACCGAATCAAAGGCTTTGTAGAAATCTAAAAATAAGAGAAAACCATCATCTTCACTTATGTGAAGACACTGTTTCCCTGAAATCCCTCTTCGAAGACAAATACTAAAAATCTACACTACATTGCCAAAAGTTTTGGGACATCTGCCTTTACATTCACATGGATGTAATATGGAGTTGTCCTGCCCTTTGCAGTTATAACAGCTTCAACTCTTCTAGGAAGGCTCTTCTGTGTTTATGCTCTGGGTAAGGGCTCTTGATAAGGGCTCTGGGTAAGGGCTCTGGATAAGTGCACTGGGTAAGGGCACTGGGTGAGGGCTCTGGATAAGGGCACCGGGTAAGGGCTCTGGATAAGGGCACTGGGTAAGGGCTCTGGATAAGAGCACTGGGTAAGGGCTCTGGATAAGGGCTCTGGGTAAGGGCTCTGGATAAGGGCACCGGGTAAGGGCTCTGGGTAAGGGCTCTGGATAAGGGCACCGGGTAAGGGCTCTGGATAAGGGCACCGGGTAAGGGCTCTGGATAAGGGCACTGGGTAAGGGCTCTGGATAAGGGCTCTGGGTAAGGGCTCTGGGTAAGGGCTCTGGATAAGGGCTCTGGGTAAGGGCACTGGGTAAGGGCTCTGGGTAAGGGCTCTGGATAAGGGCTCTGGATAAGGGCACCGGGTAAGGGCTCTGGATAAGGGCACCGGGTAAGGGCTCTGGATAAGAGCACCGGGTAAGGGCTCTGGATAAGGGCTCTGGGTAAGGGCTCTGGGTAAGGGCTCTGGATAAGGGCACTGGGTAAGGGCTCTGGGTAAGGGCTCTGGGTAAGGGCTCTGGATAAGGGCTCTGGGTAAGGGCTCTGGGTAAGGGCTCTGGGTAAGGGCTCTGGATAAGGGCTCTGGGTAAGGGCACTGGGTAAGGGCTCTGGATAAGGGCACTGGGTAAGGGCTCTGGGTAAGGGCTCTGGGTAAGGGCTCTGGATAAGGGCTCTGGGTAAGGGCTCTGGGTAAGGGCTCTGGGTAAGGGCACTGGGTAAGGGCACTGGGTAAGGGCTCTGGGTAAGGGCACTGGGTAAGGGCACTGGGTAAGGGCACTGGGTAAGGTCGTCTACTAGAAATGAGGTATGAAATTCATCCCTGAAGCATCTCCTCCTGAACCGTGTGATGATTTGTCACAGCCGATGAGTGTTCGATCATAAACAGTGGAGAATGAGGTCCATCTTCTCTCTCCAATTTTTAATGATTTTTACGATTAAGTCTGCGAGCATTTGTCCAGTGTTTTTATTTTTTTCTTCCTTCAGCTCTTGTACTCTTAAGTTCCATCTTTGTTTGAAACGCTCCAGTTCTCCTGCTCTTTTTAAAGATTTGTTTTCTTTTCTTTGAGGTGTTTTACTTCTTCCTCTAATTTTATGGTTTTTACCTTCAGTTGAATTGAATGCTTGTGCAGTAGCGGTCATGGTGAATGTGTTGTGCTTCAGTTCTGTTTTAAACTCTAACATCATGGTTTAAAGTGTGTTGATTTCGGTGGCTGAGAAGTGCAAAACACAATAATAATCCAGAAAAAACAATAACAAATAAAGGTAGGTTTAGTTAATGAATGAATGGAATTCTTCCCTCTGATTGGACGAGACATCTGTCACTCAGGATATACAGGAAGTAGGAGATTGTGTATCTAACTGTATTTCTTGTACATGTGTGGAGTTCTGCCTTCACTTTAAACAAGTTTTATTCCATAATGCAACTTTAAATCATTCCATTTAAATCATACATACATACACACACACACACACACACACACATCATATACACACACCATACACAATAAACACAAATAACAAACATGTATATTTATTATATGTATATTATTCATTGTGTATCACTTATCCAAACTATTCTCAGGTCACGGGGAGCCTGTGCCTATCTCAGGCGTCATTGGGCATCAAGGCAGGATACACCCTGGACAGAGTGCCAACCCATCACAGGGCACACACACACACACACACACACACACACACACACATCACACACACACAATCACGAGATGCCAATCAACCTAACACGCATGTCTTTGGACCGGGGGAGGAAACCCCCGAGGCACGGGGAGAACATGCAAACTCCACACTCACATGGCGGAGGCGGGAATCGAACCCCCAACCCTGGAGGTGTGAGGCAAACGTGCTAACCACTAAACCACCATGCCCCCTGATCATTAAACATTAGAACAAAAAACTGCAAAGATATCATTATTTAAATAACATTACTAAATATATTTAAATATTATTATAAGCTGATCTCACACATTTTAATGTTATTGAATATAGTGAATACTCAGAATAGTGTTATTAGTGTTAATAAAAGGCTTATAAGCAAGATATCACAGGTTTATAATGTAAGTGTATTCACTTACATGACGCGTTATGAACTCTATGTAACTGCTTCTTTTCTCACAACTGAAACGTTTGCTGCTGAAAGTCGATGCTTTTTTTTAACTCTGGCGTTGGAGATATCAACGGCTTATCAGCGGCTCACAGGGTCGAGTCTCTTCACGTGACGATTGTAACGCTTCTAACGCTCGTCCACTTCCTCTCAGCGTGACACGCAGGAACGACGCCCAAGGGAACACTCCGAGCACGGCCTTAAGAGGACTGCGGCTCTACAGAGAGTCAGAGCGTGAAGGTACAGTACTATTGATAATTATCTAGCATGCTACCTGAGTAACAAAATTGTGATATTTTGAATTGTGTTATTAATGTTGCAAATAGCTACAAGAAAGAAAAAACTATCTGAAATATAGTTTAAATATTTTTTACAACTATTTATAAGGATATTTTAACTGGAACCCAGTTATAATTCTTTAATTAATGTATTTATGATGTTATATATTATTTTAAGCTAGCTACTTCACGCCTGAAACTACATGCTAACAGTGAGATTGTTAGCAGAGGCGGTTGCAGCGTCGTGCGTCACATCGTCTCACTTCAGTTCTCAGAGAAATAATCAACTAAAATCCTGCTTCTTAACCAAACCGTTATGAAGTGGGTTAGAATGCGACGGAATAAAACACGGAAACTGAGAGTTTCTATCTTTAGCATCATGTTTTATTCATCTGTAACTTTATTGCTATATTTAACTATTTTATGAATTTAGGATGAAAAATCTAACTGGAGAATTTTATTGAATAATCTTATTACTGAGAGTCTCTGTGAGTACTGATTAATTCTCACTCTGATAGTTTATTGTGTCCATAGTAAAGGCTGCTATGATGAAGGAAAAATGTGTGTGTGTGTGTGTGTGTGTGTGTAAAAGGAGTCTCCAGTATAAGTGCTGTGTATCAGTCAGAGGTGAAGCTGGAACTTGAAGTTCTCCACATCTTCAGGACAGAGGAGTTTACACTTCTTGTGTTTCTCAGTAACATGAGCAGCTGTATTTTTCACTTATTAACTTGGAGAGAGAATAAAGAGAGACTTCTGAGGGGACGAGTGTTTATAGCTGAAGAGAGAGAATAAAGAGAGACTGCTGAGGGGACGAGTGTTTATAGCTGAAGAGAGAGAATAAAGAGAGACTGCTGAAGGGATGAGTGTTTATAGCTGAAGAGAGAGAGAATAAAGAGATACTGCTGAGGGGACGAGTGTTTATAGCTGAAGAGAGAGAATAAAGAGATACTGCTGAGGGGACGAGTGTTTATAGCTGAAGAGCAAGAGAGAATAAAGAGAGACTGCTGAGGGGACGAGTGTTTATAGCTGAAGAGCAAGAGAGAATAAAGAGAGACTGCTGAGGGGACGAGTGTTTATAGCTGAAGAGAGAGAGAGAATAAAGAGAGACTGCTGAGGGGACGAGTGTTTATAGCTGAAGAGAGAGAATAAAGAGAGACTGCTGAAGGGATGAGTGTTTATAGCTGAAGAGAGAGAGAATAAAGAGATACTGCTGAGGGGACGAGTGTTTATAGCTGAAGAGAGAGAATAAAGAGATACTGCTGAGGGGACGAGTGTTTATAGCTGAAGAGAGGGAGAGAATAAAGAGAGACTGCTGAGGGGACGAGTGTTTATAGCTGAAGAGAGAGAGAGAATAAAGAGAGACTGCTGAGGGGACGAGTGTTTATAGCTGAAGAGAGAGAGAATAAAGAGAGACTGCTGAGGGGACGAGTGTTTATAGCTGAAGAGAGAGAATAAAGAGAGACTGCTGAGGGGACGAGTGTTTATAGCTGAAGAGAGAGAGAATAAAGAGAGACTGCTGAGGGGACGAGTGTTTATAGCTGAAGAGAGAGAGAATAAAGAGAGACTGCTGAGGGGACGAGTGTTTATAGCTGAAAGAGAGAGAATAAAGGAGACTGCTGAGGGGACGAGTGTTTATAGCTGAAGAGAGAGAATAAAGGGAGACTGCTGAGGGGACCAGTGTTTATAGCTGAAGAGGGGAGAGAATAAAGAGAGACTGCTGAGGGGACGAGTGTTTATAGCTGAAGGAGAGAGAGAATAAAGAGAGACTGCTGAGGGGACGAGTGTTTATAGCTGAAGGGAAAAGAGAGAATAAAGAGAGACTGCTGAGGGGACGAGTGTTTATAGCTGAAGAGAGAGAGAGAATAAAGAGAGACTACTGAGGGGACGAGTGTTTATAGCTGAAGAGAGAGAGAGAATAAAGAGAGACTGCTGAGGGGACGAGTGTTTATAGCTGAAAGAGAGAGAGAATAAAGAGAGACTGCTGAGGGGACGAGTGTTTATAGCTGAAGAGAAAAGAGAATAAAGAGAGACTGCTGAGGGGACGAGTGTTTATAGCTGAAGAGAGAGAGAGAATAAAGAGAGACTGCTGAGGGGATGAGTGTTTATAGCTGAAGAGAGAGAATAAAGAGAGACTGCTGAGGGGACGAGTGTTTATAGCTGAAGAGAGAGAGAATAAAGAGAGACTGCTGAGGGGACGAGTGTTTATAGCTGAAGAGAGAGAATAAAGAGATACTGCTGAGGGGACGAGTGTTTATAGCTGAAGAGAGTGAGAATAAAGAGATACTGCTGAGGGGACGAGTGTTTATAGCTGAAGGGGAAAAGAGAGAATAAAGAGAGACTGCTGAGGGGACGAGTGTTTATAGCTGAAGAGAGAGAATAAAGAGATACTGCTGAGGGGACGAGTGTTTATAGCTGAAGAGAGAGAATAAAGAGATACTGCTGAGGGGACGAGTGTTTATAGCTGAAAGAGAGAGAGAATAAAGAGAGACTGCTGAGGGGACGAGTGTTTATAGCTGAAGGAAAAGAGAGAATAAAGAGAGACTGCTGAGGGGACGAGTGTTTATAGCTGAAAGAGAGAGAGAATAAAGAGAGACTACTGAGGGGACGAGTGTTTATAGCTGAAAGAGAGAGAGAATAAAGAGAGACTGCTGAGGGGACGAGTGTTTATAGCTGAAAGAGAGAGAGAATAAAGAGAGACTGCTGAGGGGACGAGTGTTTATAGCTGAAGAAAAGAGAGAATAAAGAGAGACTGCTGAGGGGACGAGTGTTTATAGCTAAAGGAGAGAGAGAATAAAGAGAGACTGCTGAGGGGACGAGTGTTTATAGCTGAAGAGAGAGAGAGAATAAAGAGAGACTGCTGAGGGGACGAGTGTTTATAGCTAAAGGGGAGAGAGAATAAAGAGAGACTGCTGAGGGGACGAGTGTTTATAGCTGAAGAGAGAGGGGAGAATAAAGAGAGACTGCTGAGGGGACGAGTGTTTATAGCTGAAAGAGAGAGAATAAAGAGAGACTGCTGAAGGGGGCGAGTGTTTATAGCTGAAGAAAAGAGAGAATAAAGAGATACTGCTGAGGGGACGAGTGTTTATAGCTGAAGAGAGAGAATAAAGAGAGACTGCTGAGGGGACGAGTGTTTATAGCTGAAGAGAGAGAGAATAAAGAGAGACTGCTGAGGGGACGAGTGTTTATAGCTGAAGAGAGAGAATAAAGAGATACTGCTGAGGGGACGAGTGTTTATAGCTGAAGAGAGAGAGAATAAAGAGATACTGCTGAGGGGACGAGTGTTTATAGCTGAAAAAGAGAGAATAAAGAGAGACTGCTGAGGGGACGAGTGTTTATAGCTGAAAGAGAGAGAATAAAGAGATACTGCTGAGGGGACGAGTGTTTATAGCTGAAAGAGAGAATAAAGAGAGACTGCTGAGGGGACAAGTGTTTATAGCTGAAGAGAGACAGAATAAAGAGAGACTGCTGAGGGGACGAGTGTTTATAGCTGAAGGAGAGAGAGAATAAAGAGAGACTGCTGAGGGGACGAGTGTTTATAGCTGAAGAGAGAGAATAAAGAGAGACTGCTGAGGGGACGAGTGTTTATAGCTGAAAGAGAGAGAGAATAAAGAGAGACTGCTGAGGGGACGAGTGTTTATAGCTGGGGAAAAGAGAGAATAAAGAGAGACTGCTGAGGGGACGAGTGTTTATAGCTGAAGAGAGAGAGAATAAAGAGAGACTGCTGAGGGGACGAGTGTTTATAGCTGAAGAGAGAGAATAAAGAGAGACTGCTGAAGGGGGCGAGTGTTTATAGCTGAAAGAGAGAGAGAATAAAGAGAGACTGCTGAGGGGACGAGTGTTTATAGCTGAAGAGAGAGAATAAAGAGAGACTGCTGAGGGGACGAGTGTTTATAGCTGAAGAGAGGGAGAGAATAAAGAGAGACTGCTGAGGGGACGAGTGTTTATAGCTGAAGAGAGAGAATAAAGAGAGACTGCTGAAGGGGGCGAGTGTTTATAGCTGAAGAGAGAGAGAATAAAGAGATACTGCTGAGGGGACGAGTGTTTATAGCTGAAAAGAGAGAATAAAGAGAGACTGCTGAGGGGACGAGTGTTTATAGCTGAAGAGAGGGGGAGAATAAAGAGAGACTGCTGAGGGGACGAGTGTTTATAGCTGAAAGAGAGAATAAAGAGAGACTGCTGAGGGGACAAGTGTTTATAGCTGAAGAGAGACAGAATAAAGAGATACTGCTGAGGGGACGAGTGTTTATAGCTGAAAAGAGAGAATAAAGAGAGACTGCTGAGGGGACGAGTGTTTATAGCTGAAAGAGAGAGAATAAAGAGAGACTGCTGAGGGGACGAGTGTTTATAGCTGGGGAAAAGAGAATAAAGAGAGACTGCTGAGGGGACAAGTGTTTATAGCTGAAGAGAGAAAAATAAAGAGATACTGCTGAGGGGACAAGTGTTTATAGCTGAAGAGAGAGAGAATAAAGAGAGACTGCTGAGGGGACGAGTGTTTATAGGGTGAAGAGAGAGAATAAAGAGAGACTGCTGAGGGGACGAGTGTTTATAGCTGAAGAGAGAGAGAATAAAGAGAGACTGCTGAGGGGACGAGTGTTTATAGCTGAAGAGAGGGGAGAATAAAGAGAGACTGCTGAGGGGACGAGTGTTTATAGCTGAAGAGAGAGAATAAAGAGATACTGCTGAGGGGACGAGTGTTTATAGCTGAAGAGAGAGAATAAAGAGAGACTGCTGAGGGGACGAGTGTTTATAGCTGAAGAGAGAGAATAAAGAGATACTGCTGAGGGGACGAGTGTTTATAGCTGAAGAGAGAGAGAATAAAGAGAGACTGCTGAGGGGACGAATGTTTATAGCTGAAAGAGAGAGAATAAAGAGAGACTGCTGAGGGGACGAGTGTTTATAGCTGAAGAGAGAGAATAAAGAGATACTGCTGAGGGGACGAGTGTTTATAGCTGAAGAGAGAGAGAATAAAGAGAGACTGCTGAGGGGACGAGTGTTTATAGCTGAAGAGAGAGAGAATAAAGAGAGACTGCTGAGGGGACGAGTGTTTATAGCTGAAGAGAGAGAGAATAAAGAGAGACTGCTGAGGGGACGAATGTTTATAGCTGAAGAGAGAGAATAAAGAGATACTGCTGAGGGGACGAGTGTTTATAGCTGAAGAGAGAGAGAATAAAGAGAGACTGCTGAGGAGACGAGTGTTTATAGCTGAAGAGAGAGAGAATAAAGAGAGACTGCTGAGGGGACGAGTGTTTATAGCTTTAAGAGAGAGGGAAAAAAGGTACTGCTAGGAGAGGGAAATAGCTGAAGAGAGAGAGTAAAGCAATCCCCCTCCTCAGGATGACTCAGGGGTTTTATAGCCCGATTTTTTGAGAGAATAAAGGTACCCCCTGAGGGACAAATGTTTATAGCTGAAGAGAGAGAGAATAAAGGAGACTGCTGAGGGGACGAGTGTTTATAGCTGAAGAGAGAATAAAGAGAGACTGCTGAGGGGACAAGTGTTTATAGCTGAAGAGAGACAGAATAAAGAGATACTGCTGAGGGGACGAGTGTTTATAGCTGAAGAGAGAGAGAATAAAGAGAGACTGCTGAGGGGATGAGTGTTTATAGCTGAAGAGAGAGAATAAAGAGAGACTGCTGAGGGGACGAGTGTTTATAGCTGAAGAGAGAGAGAATAAAGAGAGACTGCTGAGGGGACGAGTGTTTATAGCTGAAGAGAGTGAGAATAAAGAGATACTGCTGAGGGGACGAGTGTTTATGGCTGAAGAGAGAGAATAAAGAGAGACTGCTGAGGGGACGAGTGTTTATAGCTGAAGAGAGAGAGAATAAAGAGAGACTGCTGAGGGGACGAGTGTTTATAGCTGAAGAGAGAGAATAAAGAGATACTGCTGAGGGGACGAGTGTTTATAGCTGAAGAGAGGGAGAGAATAAAGAGAGACTGCTGAGGGGACGAGTGTTTATAGCTGAAGAGAGAGAATAAAGAGATACTGCTGAAGGGACGAGTGTTTATAGCTGAAGAGAGAGAATAAAGAGATACTGCTGAGGGGACGAGTGTTTATAGCTGAAGAGAGAGAGAATAAAGAGAGACTGCTGAGGGGACGAGTGTTTATAGCTGAAGAGAGAGAGAATAAAGAGAGACTGCTGAGGGGACGAGTGTTTATAGCTGAAGAGAGAGAATAAAGAGAGACTGCTGAGGGGACGAGTGTTTATAGCTGTGGTGTGAGAGGAGTAAAGGTTTGTTCTAGGAGAGTAAATCAGCATCAGTGTGATGTCACACAGCTCTTCTCCCTCTCCTCAGGATGATCTCAGGTTTCTCCATAGCTCTGATTCTCCTTCTTGTGAGAGACATCTGGTCCTCCTGCAGCTGCTCAACATCGCCATCATCAGGTGTGAGTGTGAACTGCAGCTCTCAGGGTCTCAACACAATTCCTGATTTCCCATCAGACACCACTGAGCTTCATCTACAGCACAATCTCCTGCTCACGGTTCCTCCAGGGTTCTTCGACTCATTTGTCAAGCTTCGTGTGGTGGATCTGTCCGAGAATCCCTTCCACTGTGGCTGTAACATCCAGTACCTGAGAGCCTGGCTCCTGAAGAACCGAGACGTGAACACGGCACATCCTAGGTGTTCCACGCCGCCGTCTCGGGCGCACCGAGCCATCACCAGCCTGAGCGAGACCGAGTTCTCGTCCTGCGTGAGGAAGCGGTGCTCCACTGCAGGGTATAACCTGGTGTTAACGCTCCTGCTGTGTGGAGTCCTGGGCTTGTTGCTGTGGAGTCTCCTCCTGGCCAAAGATCTCTACTTCACTCTGGGCATCGGAGAGAAGCACGGCAGCCTGCAGGTCGAATCCCTGCGCTCGCTCAAACCCAAACACAGAGCCAAGGTGAAGAACATCACGGAGTGGAGCGAGGATCTGGAGACGCCGCTGCTAGACATGGACATCCTGCCGCAGATCATCGACACACTGCACAAACGCCACAACATCAAGATTAAAGAGACTTGATGAGCACGCCTTCGTTCTGACCAGCTGGACGAGTCACGACTCTGACCGCAATATTCAGAACACTTGAGTTTATTGAGCAACGCTTTCTTTATGGAGCTTTTCTTTTTTCTTTTTGTGAAAACTTTGAGAATAGAACGTTAACTAACTCCAGTTCCTGAATCTCAGCACCTGAAGAACCTTTAAATAGTGACCTTTACCTTACAGGTCAACTTATTACACTTAAACTAATTTACTCCAATTACATAGAATTCAGACATTCTTTATTTAAATTACTTAAGTAACTTTATGTTTATTTTAATAACCGAAATTTAACTTTATTAAAATTACTTAAGTAATTTACTTTAAGCTTATTTAAATTACTTTACTCTATTTAACTTTAAATAAATTTTTTTTTTCATATTTCACTCACTAAACATTTCACTTCTAAGTCACTTTCGTTAAAGGGTTTTTCTTTTATTTAAAATATCGTATTTTATCTTTTTATTTAATGCCTTTTATTTTAAGCCCTTTTCATCAGTTATTGTTCTTCCCCTCATTTACCAAGCGCTAATTTTTTTACGAGTAATTATCAGTTTTATTTTTTTGAACAAAACTAATTAACTTTTCATTTTCCTGAATGATTTATATTTTTCATTCCATCTACATTCTGAAAGGAAAAAAAAATAAAAACACTTTTCAGCACAAAAGTTATTTCTGTCATCAGTGCACTTAAAAAAAATTGACATTATATATTATAATTCTATTATCTTTTGAGTGAATTTATCAGTAAATTGAGAGCAGCTGCGTAACGGAATGTCTGATCAGATGAAGGAACGATGTTTTAATTACCGTGAGAATTCATTTATTTATAAAATACTTGGTGTTCCTCAGACAAATCAAGGCATTTCCCTTCACCCTCGTGTCAGTGAGCATAAAAACTGCACAGCTGCGGTCTGGTCCCGATCCTCCTCCAGCTTTATTGATAGTTTAAAATTACATTTTATGTTTTTATAGGACTTCCGCTGCATCTTTCCCTTCTGACTTAAAAACAGATTACAAGCAAAATGATTTTTGACAGTAGTCCAAGTGATAGTGTACAAAAATAATATTTGATTTCTGTGAAAACATTCTCCTTTTGCAAATTAGTGAAATCCACAAGCTTACTGGTCTTGATAATTTACGATAGAAATGACCTTTTTTTTGGAAGCTTTAGGTATTTATGAGCAATGTAGCAAAAAAAAATCTGAATTCAAAATAAAGTAAATGAGAGGAATTCTCAGTGTTTCAGAATTGTTATGAGTATTAATAATAGAACATTTCCTCACCCCAAAGTGTGTGTGTGTGTGTGTGTGTGTGTCCAGATTAAGATGGAGTTCTGTGTTTGTGCACATTATCGGCATCACACTCTTTAAGCAAACTCATTATTTCCCTCTGATTTTATTCCAAACCAAAAAAATAAGATAAATCCGTATGCAGAAGTCGAGGCTTTCCCGTCTGCCGTCTCTGGGAAGCTCACGTGAAGCAAACGCCTCGAGGTCCCACAACACCACGCCGCGCTCCGCACCGCGCACCGGTCGACACATTAGCAGGCATGGCCCAGGGGTTTTAAACAAAGTGTTATTACACAACACCTCTACCGGAACTAAACACACATCTGATACTGAATGCAAAAAGGTTTTTAAACCCCTTCTCTCGCTTAAATCTTTTTTTTTTTTTTTTTTTTTTTAAACATGTCGAGCAGCTCGCGGACCGGGACAAGCCTCCGTCTGCCCACCTTTAGCCAATGAAGAGGAAAACCCAGAAAATAATACAACCATCAACGTGAAAAAGGAGGGGCCGATGAAGAGGGGGAGGGAGCGTGTTTACGCCGAGGCCTCGATGGTACACTCCCGTGCCAGGTGACCCGTCTTCCCGCAGTTATAGCAGTTCACCTCACTGGCCTTACTGCACTGCACCGCCACGTGACCGATCTCACCGCACCTGCACAGGAACATCACTCACGTCATCTTCACACGCTGGGTTACCACACACACACACGTCATTACGCCACAGTGACATCCTGCTCCTCCTCCAGTCATCATTCATATTACAAGTCCATAGGTATTAATAACTTAATTAGCAATAACTAATATACATGTGATTATCAGCAGTAGCAGTAATAATAACTATTAAATACAGTAATTATTGTCAGTGCATTAGGGATCGTTTAGATTGCAGTCTCAACAGTAAGAATTGGAACAGTACTAGCAGTAATAAGTGCATTAGCAATGACGCTCATTTTATTATCAATATTAGCATACTCGTAGCAGCAGGAGTACATTTAATACAGCAGTAGCACTAGCAGTCAGTAATAGTTCTCAGTGGTAATGGAGCAGTTATAATTATTATTAACAGTCCACACACACGAGTGAATAATTAGCATGAAGTTAGCAGAAATTGTGTTTTATTAGCAGAAATTGTATTTTATTAGCAGAAATTGTATTTTATTAGCAGAAATTGTGTTTTATTAGCAGTAATTGTGTTTTATTAGCAGAAATTGTGTTTTATTAGCAGTAATTGTGTTTTATTAGCAGAAATTGTGTTTTATTAGCAGTAATTGTGTTTTATTAGCAGTAATTGTGTTTTATTAGCAGAAATTGTGTTTTATTAGCAGAAATTGTGTTTTATTAGCAGTAATTGTATTTTATTAGCAGTAATTGTGTTTTATTAGCAGTAATTGTGTTTTATTAGCAGAAATTGTGTTTTATTAGCAGTAATTGTGTTTTATTAGCAGTAATTGTGTTTTATTAGCAGAAATTGTGTTTTATTAGCAGTAATTGTGTTTTATTAGCAGAAATTGTGTTTTATTAGCAGTAATTGTATTTTATTAGCAGAAATTGTGTTTTATTAGCAGTAATTGTGTTTTATTAGCAGAAATTGTGTTTTATTAGCAGTAATTGTGTTTTATTAGCAGAAATTGTATTTTATTAGCAGAAATTGTATTTTATTAGCAGAAATTGTGTTTTATTAGCAGAAATTGTGTTTTATTAGCAGTAATTGTGTTTTATTAGCAGAAATTGTGTTTTATTAGCAGTAATTGTGTTTTATTAGCAGTAATTGTGTTTTATTAGCAGTAATTGTGTTTTATTAGCAGAAATTGTGTTTTATTAGCAGAAATTGTGTTTTATTAGCAGTAATTGTATTTTATTAGCAGTAATTGTATTTTATTAGCAGAAATTGTGTTTTATTAGCAGTAATTGTATTTTATTAGCAGTAATTGTGTTTTATTAGCAGAAATTGTATTTTATTAGCAGAAATTGTGTTTTATTAGCAGAAATTGTGTTTTATTAGCAGTAATTGTGTTTTATTAGCAGTAATTGTGTTTTATTAGCAGAAATTGTGTTTTATTAGCAGTAATTGTGTTTTATTAGCAGAAATTGTGTTTTATTAGCAGAAATTGTGTTTTATTAGCAGTAATTGTATTTTATTAGCAGAAATTGTATTTTATTAGCAGAAATTGTGTTTTATTAGCAATAATTGTATTTTATTAGCAGTAATTGTGTTTTATTAGCAGTAATTGTGTTTTATTAGCAGAAATTGTATTTTATTAGCAGAAATTGTGTTTTATTAGCAGTAATTGTGTTTTATTAGCAGAAATTGTGTTTTATTAGCAGTAATTGTGTTTTATTAGCAGAAATTGTGTTTTATTAGCAGTAATTGTGTTTTATTAGCAGAAATTGTGTTTTATTAGCAGTAATTGTGTTTTATTAGCAGAAATTGTATTTTATTAGCAGAAATTGTGTTTTATTAGCAATAATTGTGTTTTATTAGCAGTAATTGTGTTTTATTAGCAGTAATTGTGTTTTATTAGCAGTAATTGTGTTTTATTAGCAGTAATTGTGTTTTATTAGCAGAAATTGTGTTTTATTAGCAGAAATTGTATTTTATTAGCAGTAATTGTATTTTATTAGCAGTAATTGTATTTTATTAGCAGAAATTGTGTTTTATTAGCAGTAATTGTATTTTATTAGCAGTAATTGTGTTTTATTAGCAGAAATTGTATTTTATTAGCAGAAATTGTGTTTTATTAGCAGAAATTGTGTTTTATTAGCAGTAATTGTGTTTTATTAGCAGTAATTGTGTTTTATTAGCAGAAATTGTGTTTTATTAGCAGAAATTGTGTTTTATTAGCAGTAATTGTGTTTTATTAGCAGTAATTGTGTTTTATTAGCAGAAATTGTGTTTTATTAGCAGTAATTGTGTTTTATTAGCAGAAATTGTATTTTATTAGCAGAAATTGTGTTTTATTAGCAATAATTGTATTTTATTAGCAGTAATTGTATTTTATTAGCAGAAATTGTGTTTTATTAGCAGTAATTGTGTTTTATTAGCAGTAATTGTGTTTTATTAGCAGAAATTGTATTTTATTAGCAGTAATTGTGTTTTATTAGCAGAAATTGTGTTTTATTAGCAGTAATTGTATTTTATTAGCAGAAATTGTATTTTATTAGCAGAAATTGTGTTTTATTAGCAATAATTGTGTTTTATTAGCAGTAATTGTATTTTATTAGCAGTAATTGTGTTTTATTAGCAGTAATTGTGTTTTATTAGCAGAAATTGTGTTTTATTAGCAGTAATTGTATTTTATTAGCAGAAATTGTGTTTTATTAGCAGAAATTGTGTTTTATTAGCAGTAATTGTGTTTTATTAGCAGAAATTGTGTTTTATTAGCAGAAATTGTGTTTTATTAGCAGTAATTGTGTTTTATTAGCAGAAATTGTGTTTTATTAGCAGTAATTGTGTTTTATTAGCAGAAATTGTGTTTTATTAGCAGAAATTGTGTTTTATTAGCAATAATTGTGTTTTATTAGCAATAATTGTGTTTTATTAGCAGTAATTGTGTTTTATTAGCAGTAATTGTGTTTTATTAGCAGTAATTGTGTTTTATTAGCAGAAATTGTGTTTTATTAGCAGAAATTGTGTTTTATTAGCAGTAATTGTATTTTATTAGCAGTAATTGTATTTTATTAGCAGAAATTGTGTTTTATTAGCAGTAATTGTATTTTATTAGCAGTAATTGTGTTTTATTAGCAGAAATTGTGTTTTATTAGCAGAAATTGTGTTTTATTAGCAGTAATTGTGTTTTATTAGCAGAAATTGTGTTTTATTAGCAGTAATTGTATTTTATTAGCAGAAATTGTATTTTATTAGCAGAAATTGTGTTTTATTAGCAATAATTGTGTTTTATTAGCAGTAATTGTGTTTTATTAGCAGTAATTGTGTTTTATTAGCAGTAATTGTGTTTTATTAGCAGAAATTGTATTTTATTAGCAGAAATTGTGTTTTATTAGCAGTAATTGTGTTTTATTAGCAGTAATTGTGTTTTATTAGCAGAAATTGTGTTTTATTAGCAGTAATTGTGTTTTATTAGCAGAAATTGTGTTTTATTAGCAGTAATTGTATTTTATTAGCAGAAATTGTATTTTATTAGCAGAAATTGTGTTTTATTAGCAATAATTGTGTTTTATTAGCAGTAATTGTATTTTATTAGCAGTAATTGTGTTTTATTAGCAGTAATTGTGTTTTATTAGCAGTAATTGTGTTTTATTAGCAGAAATTGTGTTTTATTAGCAGTAATTGTATTTTATTAGCAGTAATTGTATTTTATTAGCAGAAATTGTGTTTTATTAGCAGTAATTGTGTTTTATTAGCAGTAATTGTGTTTTATTAGCAGAAATTGTGTTTTATTAGCAGAAATTGTGTTTTATTAGCAGAAATTGTGTTTTATTAGCAGAAATTGTGTTTTATTAGCAGTAATTGTGTTTTATTAGCAGTAATTGTGTTTTATTAGCAGAAATTGTGTTTTATTAGCAGTAATTGTATTTTATTAGCAGTAATTGTATTTTATTAGCAGTAATTGTATTTTATTAGCAGAAATTGTGTTTTATTAGCAGTAATTGTGTTTTATTAGCAGTAATTGTGTTTTATTAGCAGAAATTGTGTTTTATTAGCAGAAATTGTGTTTTATTAGCAGAAATTGTGTTTTATTAGCAGTAATTGTGTTTTATTAGCAGTAATTGTGTTTTATTAGCAGAAATTGTGTTTTATTAGCAGTAATTGTGTTTTATTAGCAGAAATTGTGTTTTATTAGCAGTAATTGTATTTTATTAGCAGAAATTGTGTTTTATTAGCAGAAATTGTGTTTTATTAGCAGTAATTGTGTTTTATTAGCAGAAATTGTGTTTTATTAGCAGAAATTGTGTTTTATTAGCAGTAATTGTGTTTTATTAGCAGTAATTGTATTTTATTAGCAGAAATTGTGTTTTATTAGCAGTAATTGTGTTTTATTAGCAGTAATTGTGTTTTATTAGCAGTAATTGTATTTTATTAGCAGTAATTGTATTTTATTAGCAGAAATTGTGTTTTATTAGCAGTAATTGTGTTTTATTAGCAGTAATTGTGTTTTATTAGCAGAAATTGTGTTTTATTAGCAGAAATTGTGTTTTATTAGCAGAAATTGTGTTTTATTAGCAGTAATTGTGTTTTATTAGCAGTAATTGTGTTTTATTAGCAGTAATTGTATTTTATTAGCAGAAATTGTGTTTTATTAGCAGTAATTGTATTTTATTAGCAGAAATTGTGTTTTATTAGCAGTAATTGTATTTTATTAGCAGAAATTGTGTTTTATTAGCAGAAATTGTGTTTTATTAGCAGAAATTGTATTTTATTAGCAGAAATTGTGTTTTATTAGCAGTAATTGTATTTTATTAGCAGAAATTGTGTTTTATTAGCAGTAATTGTATTTTATTAGCAGAAATTGTGTTTTATTAGCAGTAATTGTATTTTATTAGCAGAAATTGTGTTTTATTAGCAGTAATTGTATTTTATTAGCAGAAATTGTGTTTTATTAGCAGTAATTGTATTTTATTAGCAGTAATTGTGTTTTATTAGCAGAAATTGTGTTTTATTAGCAGAAATTGTGTTTTATTAGCAGTAATTGTATTTTATTAGCATAAATTGTATTTTATTAGCAGAAATTGTGTTTTATTAGCAGTAATTGTGTTTTATTAGCAGAAATTGTATTTTATTAGCAGTAATTGTGTTTTATTAGCAGTAATTGTGTTTTATTAGCAGAAATTGTATTTTATTAGCAGAAATTGTGTTTTATTAGCAGTAATTGTATTTTATTAGCAGAAATTGTGTTTTATTAGCAGTAATTGTATTTTATTAGCAGAAATTGTGTTTTATTAGCAGTAATTGTATTTTATTAGCAGAAATTGTATTTTATTAGCAGAAATTGTGTTTTATTAGCAGTAATTGTATTTTATTAGCAGAAATTGTGTTTTATTAGATGACCCAGATGAGGATGGGTTCCCTTTTGAGTCTGGTTCCTCTCAAGGTTTCTTCCTAATACCATCTAAGGGAGTTTTTCCTTGCCACAGTCGCCCGAGTCACCTCAGGCTCGCTCACTAGGGAAAATTTTGTCTAACATCTAGGACTGTTTGTTTGTATGTTTATTGTTTCTTATGTTCTGTAAAGCTGCTTTGAGACAATGCTCTTTGTTAAAAGCGCTATACAAATAAAACTGAATTGAATTGAATATTAGCAGTAATTGTATTTTATTAGCAGAAATTGTGTTTTATTAGCAGTAATTGTATTTTATTAGCAGAAATTGTGTTTTATTAGCAGTAATTGTGTTTTATTAGCAGAAATTGTGTTTTATTAGCAGTAATTGTGTTTTATTAGCAGTAATTGTATTTTATTAGCAGTAATTGTGTTTTATTAGCAGAAATTGTGTTTTATTAGCAGTAATTGTGTTTTATTAGCAGAAATTGTGTTTTATTAGCAGAAATTGTATTTTATTAGCAGTAATTGTATTTTATTAGCAGAAATTGTGTTTTATTAGCAGTAATTGTATTTTATTAGCAGAAATTGTGTTTTATTAGCAGTAATTGTATTTTATTAGCAGAAATTGTGTTTTATTAGCAGAAATTGTGTTTTATTAGCAGTAATTGTATTTTATTAGCAGAAATTGTGTTTTATTAGATGACCCAGATGAGGATGGGTTCCCTTTTGAGTCTGGTTCCTCTCAAGGTTTCTTCCTAATACCATCTAAGGGAGTTTTTCCTTGCCACAGTCGCCCGAGTCACCTCAGGCTCGCTCACTAGGGAAAATTCTGTCTAACATCTAGGACTGTTTGTTTGTATGTTTATTGTTTCTTATGTTCTGTAAAGCTGCTTTGAGACAATGCTCTTTGTTAAAAGCGCTATACAAATAAAACTGAATTGAATTGAATATTAGCAGTAATTGTGTTTTATTAGCAGTAATTGTGTTTTATTAGCAGTAATTGTATTTTATTAGCCGTAGGTTCTAGTTGATAGTATAGTAGCAGTAGTACATGTGGTAGAGGTCAGTAGTAATTATTAGGATATTTAATATCAGTGACTTATTAATGTTAGTTCTGTAGTAGTAGAGTAATTGTAAGTGGTGTGTAGTAATGTTAGCAGTATTGATAGTGATGAGCGTTTATAACAGTAATGATTACTCAGTGTAATGTGTTAATAGCAGTATATCACTACAGCAGTATAGTGTGTGTATGACAGTAATAATCATTAATAAATAAACAGTATTTCATTAGTAGAGCTGTAAGTGTAATGATTGGTCAGAGTAATGATAAAGACTAGTATGTTACACTGGTCAGTGTAGTGGGCAGTGAAGACGTACCGATAGCACTTGACTTTGTCACACAGTTTCTGGATGTGTCCAAATCCACCACAGGAGTAACATTTCTGCTCGTTGGCGTCGTCACAGTCTCGGGCCACATGTCCGGCCTTACCACAGTTATAGCAGCACTGCTCACGCTCCTTCTTCGGCTCCTTACAGTCCCGAGAGATATGTCCACTCCGGTGACAGTTATAACATGCTGCGTGTGTGTGTGAGAGGGCCAGAGAGCGAGAGAGGGACAGAGAGAGGGACAGAGAGAGGGACAGAGAGTCCATCACATGAAATCCCAGTCGATTTTATTAAATAGATTTTGACTAATAATTATTTCATTAATTATTATTAGCATTGCTGCAACAGTAGTAACAATTGTTATTAACAGCAGTGTAGTAACATCACTGTTACTGTCAGTGTATTAACTCATTTTGATCCGTAGTATAACAGTAGCATTAATAGTAATGATTACTGGTGGAGGCAGTAACTGTAGCAGCAGCACAAAGCTAAACAAACCGTATACATAAGTAGAAGTACTAATTAAGAGCAGTAACTGTAGTAATAATTCTATTGTAATAATTATTGTAGTAATGAAATAATGTATAGCAGTACAAATCTAACTACTACACTCCAGTTATTACTACCAGTGAACAATAATAAGAGTGTAATAACAGTGTAATAAGAATGTATTACTGTGCTATCATTAATCTAGTATCAGAACTGTCTAGTTATTATTATTGGTATATGTTAGCAGTAGTAACATCTCATTAAAAAGTAAGAGTATTATTTTACTAGTATGTTATTATGGTGATGTTCCTGCTAATAACTTGTGTAAATAATTAGTGTGGAGTGGTCATGGTCTCACCATCCTCAGTCTGTTCACAGTCACGGGCAATGTGTCCCTGCTCTCCACACCGGTAACAGAACAGATCTGCAGAATAAACACACACGATTAATACTGAATACATCAGTAAACCCATCCTCATGTTCAGGGCGGGTCCTCACCTTTC
The DNA here is from genome assembly GCA_033459395.1 of Hemibagrus guttatus. NCBI lineage: Eukaryota > Metazoa > Chordata > Actinopteri > Siluriformes > Bagridae > Hemibagrus > Hemibagrus guttatus. The sequence continues at coordinate 23,634,052 of JAUCMX010000017.1, forward strand.
CCTCGACCTCTGCCCCGCCCACGGCCACGCCCCGCATTGGGGCAGTTCTTCACCCAGTGTCCTGAGCGACCACATCCAAAACACTCACTGCTGCTCATATCCATCACCTAAAAGGATTAAAAACACACACATTATATATATATATATTTTTTTATTTCTTTCTTTCTTTCTTTAAATACTTATACTTAAAGAGGTTTACACACGTGATGAGAAAAGAAAAAAAAAGTTGGTGTAAAGACACTTGCACCAGAATGGACATGGACATGTGGGGGACTGGATAAACTTTCTGGTGTGAAATGAATAAGAGTCAGTATTATGGTCAGTGTGTGTGAATCTCCTGAACTGACCACCTGACCGTCTCAACTCTTTTATATCAGAACCAGAACATGTGTACATGGCTAACACATGGGAAGCACATGCTAGGTAAAAGATCACACATGAGGGTTCAGATGAGCTTTCTTCATTAGAAAAATAATAAATAAATAAATAAATAATAAACATAAAACACTCCAAATATATATTAAAGTCTTTAAGGAGGTTCAGTGCTGATGTAGTGTATTTAAATGGATAAACGTTTATTAGCCTAAACCCTTAAATAAAGCATAGAGAAAGTTTAATTAGTTAATTAATAATTAAAGTTAATGTAATATTAGAATAATTTATTTCTGCACTGCTCATGCGCAGGGCCTGCGTCCGCTCGTGCCAGCACGCGCACACGAGCCCAATCAGCAGAAATCAGCACACAACCTCGGGATTTATTCATTTCCTCAATGTAATAAATATGATTAAGGGTTATAAAGTTTACAGACTTCTGGATAATGTTATGAGCATTAAATAAGTCGATAAAAGGCGCATTTGCGTGCACACTTTCCCGCGCAGCCACGCTACAGCTAGGCCACAGCTAGCTAACGCGCTAGGCTAAAGTTAATCTCGAGCAACGCTTCGCTTCACTTCTACACCATTCTAACGCAAAAATATCAACATTCAAACAATATATCGTACATCACATTAAAAACGGCTTCAGTTTCTCTTATAATGAGATTAATGTTTATTAAGACTTACCCACTAATCCTCGCTGCTATCCTAGTTAAGCTACGTGACTCGCTGCTCTTTGACTCCGCCCCTCTCTCACTCACACTCCGTCTGCGCCACATGTGATTTGCGCATGCGCACGACTGTTCGCACGTCACACGCATTTCCGTTCACCCTGACACGCCATCTGCGCATGCGCCTAATAAATCGGCCAAAAATGACTCATACTGCTAACCGGAAGTGTTATGTTGACCAATGAAACCCCGCCCCCGTGAACTGTCCAATCACATCTCAGACCTGTCAAAACATGTATTTAATATATAAAATATATATATATCATTAACTAAAAAAATATACCTAAATAAATAGAAAATAATACACAATAAGTACATACCATATAACTACAAGTAAATAATCATCTAACTAACTAACCAAAATAAATGAATTAATAAAATGAATAAATAAATAAATACTGTACAGATTCTCTCACATTTAAATGAGCTTTATTGGAATGAGTGTGTTATAAGACAATGTTGCCAAGGCGTTGACAATTCTACATTCAGTTCATTTTTAAATCACATTTAAAAGGAAGGAGGCATTGGTGGTGCAATGGTAGGTTTCTCGCCTATCATGTGGAAGGCACGGGTTCGATTCTCAGCCAATGCCTCAACCCCAGCCACTGGATGCAGTGCTGGTCCCAACCCTGGAAAAATGGGAAGGTTGTGTCAGGAAGGGCATCTGGTGTAAAACATTTGCCAAGTCGTTGTACGGACCAGTTGGTCCGCTGTGGCGACCCCGAACAGGGAGCAGCCGAAAGCAACTCTCTCTATTTAAAGGGAAAAAAAATAATCCAAAGAAGTATATATATTGACATTAGAAGAAGACCTTGGGAACACATGGAGTGAGAGGGTCAGTGTGACAGGAGTGTGAAAGCTGAAGGAAAGGTTTCAGAGGAACTCTACTGTATGATGAAGACTCAGTGTCTCTCCCTCAGGTGGTGGCAGGACCACACGTACTGAGCTGCAGGTCAACACCGTCTGTCCAGATTATTAGTCTGAAGGAATTCAGGGAGAATTTGTCCTGTGTGTGAAAAAGATGTGTGTAATGGCTGTGTATTTGCTGCACTCGGTGAGGAAGTGCAGCTCGTCCTCTACCGCTCGCTGTGTGCAGTGTGGACACGGTCTGTCCTCTCTGGGCCTCCGGCTCTGCCCGTGTCGCCCGTCTCTGCGGCCGGACCGTGGTCACTCAGACGCTACTTTGATAGTTTTCTTTCTTGAGAATGTTTTATGTTAATAAGGTAAGGTGCCAATTTATAATCCGATTTAATTCTACGGAAGTACATTCATTTCTTTACTTTGATTTTGTTTTGCGGATCGTGAATGTGTTCATCTTGTGTAGTTTTTTCTCTTTGTTTTAATTTGTCCTGTCTGAGCTGGACAGATGGGTTTAACTGGGGTTTCTCTGCTATATATGGTGGAGGGTCACTCTCTGGGTGTGCTGCTCTGTGTATAAAGGCACAGTGGTGGTAGTGTTCGGGGGGTCAGTCTGACAGGAACCAGAATTTAGCCGTTCTTTTCTGAATATCAGCTAGAAGAGGGAACCTGCCGAGCTCCGCCCTGCAGCCCAGATTTGGGACGTTTCTGTGGATTCCCCGGATATTTTTGCAGAATTCACTGTGGAAAATTTCAGGTGGGCTTTTGTCCCAGGAATCATAATTAAGGTGATATTTGGGAGCCAAGATTTCACTGCCATATAATAAAATTGGTCTGATGATGCTGATGCTGTAGGAAACCCTACGAGCCTTTTCACTCAGATCCTTCATTGCCATGTGGAATTGTCCAGATCGTCAGACATAAATAATTCTAGCTGTTAGTGTGGTTAAGGATCTTTTCGCCAAGTTTAAAGAAATATTTCTTATTTTGAAGACGGTTTGTCTTTTGGAATATTATTACTTTGGACTTTTCGATGGACTTTTCGATGTAAGGCCCAGTTAGAGCTGTAATGATGTGAGAGTGAGAGGCTTTCATGTAGCCCCTCCTCAGTTGGTGACAGCAGGAGCAGGTCATCTGCGTAGAGCAGACATTTCATTTCTCTGCCCGTGACGGTCAGTCCGGGGCAGGATGATTCCTGAAGGGTTGTGGCCAGTTCATTAATGAAAATATTGAAAATATTGAATAATGTTGAGTTCAGGCTGCAGCCCTGATGCACTCCTCTGGTCTGATAGAAATCTCTCTCTCTCTCTCTCTCTCTCTCTCTCTCTCTCTCTCTCTCTCTCTCCCCCTCTCCCTCTCCCTCCCCCTCTCCCTCTCCCTCCCCCTCTCCCAGTCCCCCCCGTCTCTCTCTCTTTCTCTCTCTCTCCCCCTCTCTCTCTCCTAGTCTTTCTCTCTCTCTCTCTCTGTCTTTCTCCCCCTCTCTCTCTCCTAGTCTTTCTCTCTCTCTCTTCCCCCTCTCTCTCCCAGTCTTTCCCTCTCTCTCTCTCTCTCTCTCCCCCTCTCTCTCTCTCTCTCTCTCTCTCTCTCTGTCTTTCTCCCTCTCTCTCTCTCTCCCAGTCTCCCCCCCCTCTCTCCCTGTCCCCCCCCCCCCTCTCTCCCTCCCAGTCTCCCCCCCCTCTATCTCCCTCCCAGTCTCCCCCCCCCCTCTCTCCCTCCCAGTCCCCCCCCAGTCCCCCCCCTCTCTCTCCCTCCCAGTCTCTCCCCCCCCCTCTGTCTTTCTCCCCCTCTCTCTCTCCCAGTCTGTCTTTCTCTCTCCTCTCTCTCTCTCTCTCTCTCTCTCTCTCCCCCTCTCTCCCAGTCTCTCTCTCTCTCTCTCTCTCTCTCTCTCTCTCTCTCTCTCTCTCTCTCTCTCTCTCTCTCTCCCTCCCTCCCTCTCTCTCTCCCAGTCCCCCCCTTCTTTCGGAAGAGATTAAATGATGACGTCACTGCGGGTCAGTTTTTTCTCCTAAAGTTACTATGGCGGTTCTGAAGTTTTCAAACTTTTCTTGGTGAGTTTTATTTCTTCCTTTTTTTCTCAGTTTAGTGACGTGTTTCTGTTGTAGGTTTTCACTGTGGTATTTTACATAACGCTCAGGTGTCTTTACACGACCTTATTAAAATACAAACAAGCACAAAAGTCAGACCTGGTCTAACGCGAAGTTTTCTGTACGTGGCTAATAATCGGGAGTTAGCTTAGCATGCTAATTCGCTAATCAGATTAGCGTTGGTGTTTTCGCAGCAGGACATTGGTGTTTATGAAGGAATAAAGAGGGAATTAAACGATGAAAACGTGAATAAAGTTGAGTTTTTGTGTTTAAAATGTGTAGAGATATAAAAACAGGTTATATAAGAGCTTCCTCGGGTTAGCAGTGTTAGCTTAGCAAAGGCTGCTTGTTCCTTCACAGTGTAAACACAGAGAAAGTGGAAAAATTCCCCAACAAAATATATTTAATTTAAGATTAAATAAACTCCAGCGGCTCAGGAGAAAATAAACTACATGTCTAGATTATAAAACTTTACGGAGAGATAAAGTAGTGTTGAACAGCTGCATGAGTTTTTTTAAACAGTATAAAAGTTGTTTATAATGATTTACATTTTTAATCTTTATTAAACAAACGGAGTAAAAGTGTGTTTCTGACTTTATTTAATTATTAATATTACTGATTATTCCTATTTACAGTGAAAAAATGCAGTTTAGGCCTAAAACTCTCCTTATAAACAGTTAAAATGTGAATAAAAATAACTTTTATATAAATACATAAAGTAATTGTTTATATACTAATTACAAACTCTTATTTTAGTGGTTAAGTATTTTAAACTCTTAATGTTTGTTTTTAATTATACATTTATTTATTTATCTATTTATGCATACTTATGTATGTATTTATTTATTGGTTTATATATTTATTTGTCTTTGTTTATTTATTTAGTCACTTATTTATGTATTTATTTTATTTCTACTCTTGTGTGATGTATTTTTTTAGATAATCTTATGTTAGCAAAAAAGTCTAATAAGAAGCGGTTAAGCGGATAAATATTATTTTAAAATAAATGATTGAAAAAAATGAATAAAATGTACACCTAGTACAGCTTAGATAGTTAATTAAAATTTTTTTTTAAAGTTTTTAAAGAGTCTTTATCGTCAATAATTATGAGGTGATTTTTGGTCATATCACTATAAATAAATAAAAATAAAGTTTGTAAAATCTGCTCTGAACACTTCAGTGCTTGCTTCATGACCTTTATTGACCTCTTTTAAAAAAAATCTTAGAATTATAAATGTTTAAAATTTTCTTTTTGCACCGTTATTATTAGACTATTTTTATTGTCCGTTTAACTATTTTTACTGTATTTAAAAAAAAAAAAAATTTGCACGCTATAAAGCACTTTGTGCTGTGATTTAAACTTTGTGAAATGCCAATTAATGATTATTTTCTGAATTAAGTGATGAATTAAATAATGAATTATGTAAATAAGACGTCTGGGTTCATGTGTCCAGGCTGAGCGCAGACACGGATTAGTTTAATCATGTGAAAGTTTTCACTTCTGGTTCTAGTTCTTCATTTTGAATCTTCTTCCATGTTGTGGAGAGAGAGAGAGAGAGAGAGAGAGAGAGAGGTTTAAAGTGATAAAACGTAGTCTATCAGGTCTACACTGTTTTCACTATTTGTGAGGTACACAGAAGTCACCAACTTTCTGCAGAGTTAATAGATACAGACCTCCAGACTTCATGTGATCTTCAGATTAGCTCAGGAACAGTGCGTACAGAGCTTCATGGAACGGGTTTTCATGGCCGAGCAGCTGTATTCGAGCCTTACATCACCAAGTGCAATGAAAAGCGTCGGATGCAGTGGTGTAAAGCACGCCACCAACTGGACTCTAGAGCAGTGGAGATGTGTTCTCTGTGGAGTGACCAATCACGCTTCTCTGTCTGGAAATCTGATGGACGAGTCTGGGTTTGGCGGCTGACAAGAGAACTCTACTTACCTGACCGCATTGTACCAAGTGTGAAGTTTAGTGGAGGGGGATTATGGTGTGGGGTTGTGTTTCAGGGGTTGTGCTCGGCCCCTTAGTTCCAGTGAAAGGAACTCTTAATGCTTCAGCATACCAAGACATTCTGGACAATTTCATGCTCCCAACTTTGTGTGAACAGTTTGGGGATGACCCCTTCCTGTTCCAACATGACTGCACACCAGTGACCAAAGCAAGGTCCATAAAGACATGGATGAGTGAGTTTGGTGTGGAGGAACTTGACTGGCCTGCACAGAGTCCTGACCTCAACCCCATAGAACACCTTTGGGATGAATTAGAGCGGAGACTGCGAGCCAGACCTTCTCGTCCAACATCAGTGCCTGACCTCACAAATGTGCTTCTAGAGGAACGGTCAAAAATTCCCATAAACACACTCCTAAACCTTGTGGAAAGCCTTCCCAGAAGAGTTGAAGCTGTTATAGCTGAAAAGGGGGGGGGGCAACTCCATATTACATTCATGTGCATGTAAAGGCAGACGTCCCCCAAAAATTTTTTGGGAATATAGTGTATAGATATGTATATGTATAGAGAGAAAGAGTGAGTGAGAGTGTTGGTAAAATGAGTGAGGTGAATTCCCTTGAGGAAATGATTCGACTCTGAATCAACTAGCTGCAGAAAGTGAATCATAAACAGCAAATATGACTTAATGAGTTTAAATTTTGGGTTTTCTGTACCCTAAGGATTTTTTTGATTTCAGCTCAGATGTGATAAAGATTTGTTTAAAGTTTCCCTGTTGTATTAATTAAAACTAACGCAACACAATATATGTACAAATCAGCTGAATCAATTTGTCACTGAGTCGATTGACACAGTGATGAGTGTAAACTCGTCCTTTATTCTTTAACGACTTTTAAAACGTTTTTATTAAAATTTTCATTGTGTAGAATTATATGAAGTAGTCTGATGTTTAAGTAAATAAACATTAAAGTATAAAGCGTGCATGCTACAGGTTATCACATCTCATTCCGCACCATGAAGTTGAATAAAAATCCACACCTTAATTATCATCATGGATGTAGTTTTGGGAATTTCTCTGCAGATTTTCAAAGTGTTTCTTCTGATGGAGCACCTCCACGGAGCATGGAAGACCATTAGCAATGGGCTGGGGATGAAGGAATCTGCACTGGAGAGCCCGTGTGTCTCCCCGACCACCGGACAGGACTTCCCGTACCAGCGCCGTGCCTCCGATGACTCCAAAATCCCCGATTCGAAGGCCAGCAGCACCACCCGGGGTGTACCTCCCCAAACCCAGCAGCGCACTGTGGTGAATCACCGCTCTCACACACACACACACACACACACACACACACACACACACACACAAAAAAACCCTCATTCTAATGTTCTTTATTATAAGAACACACTAGTGTGAGCGGTTGGAGGTGTGTGTGTGTGGTGTTTTAGTTGTGTGTTTGTGTGTGGTGTTTTAGTTGTGTATGTGTGTGTGTGGTGTAATTGTGTATTTATGTGTCCAGGTGAACGTGAGGACCGGCATGACCCTCCGCAGTTGTCTAATCAAAGCGCTGAAGGTTCGAGGTCTTCAGCCCGAGTGCTGCCTGTCTACAAGCTCCACTCAGGCCAGGGGAGGTCAGAGCACTAATGTAGCCGAGTTAACTGACCTTCAGTATTGTGACCATTGTCCTACACAGATGTTCCTAAAACCCTGCAATTTTCTTCTCCTTCACTCTGCAGTAAAAAAGTCTCGTATGGACTGGAACACGGACTCAACGTCTCTCATCGGGGAGGGGCTCCAGGTGGAGGTTCTGGACCACGTTCCTCTGACCACCCACAACTTTGTGAGTTTTTACTTTGTGTAGATTTCTCAGTGAGGTTCAGGGTATAAACTTCACCTCTTAGTCCTGACAATCACGTTTGCATTCGAGGTGAGGAAAACCTTCCTGAAGCTGGCCTACTGCGACATGTGTCAGAAGTTTCTCCTGAACGGCTTCCGGTGTCAGACGTGTGGATATAAATTCCACGAGCACTGCAGCACCAAAGTTCCCATCATGTTGTGGACTGGAGTAACATCAGACAACTTCTGTGAGCATCAGCACATCCTCTCCTCACCTCTCCCTTTTTTATTACACCTCTACAGCTCTTTCTGAATCCTAGACAATAATGAGAATTATCAAACGTCAGGACTGATTTGCAGGTATAACATCCTGACCACTGACCGGTGAAGTGAATAACACTGAAGATCTCCTCATCATGGCACCTGTTAGTGGGTGGGGTATATTCGGCAGCAAGTGAACATTTTGTCCTCAAAGTTGATGTGTTAGAAGCAGGAAAAATGGACAAGCGTAAGGATTTGAGCGAGTTTGATGAAAGGGCCAAAATTTTGATGGCTAGACCACTGGATCAGAACATCTCCAAAGCTGCAGCTCTTGTGGGGTGTTCCCGGTCTGCAGTGGTCAGTATCTATCAAAAGTGGTCCAAGGAAGGAACAGTGGTGACCCGGAGACAGGGTCATGGGCCGCGAGGCTCATTTATCACGTGGGGAGGAAGGCTGGCCCGTGT
>JAUCMX010000017.1:23643103-23665603 GCA_033459395.1 Hemibagrus guttatus
AGTTATTTAAAAGAATAAAATCTAAGTACATAGATCAGTATAACACTGTGAGCAGTGAGAGGTGAAGTGAATAAGACTGAGTATCTCCTCATCATGGCACCTGTTAGTGGGTGGGATATATTCAGCAGCAAGTGAACATTTTGTCCTCAAAGTTGATGTGTTAGAAGCAGGAAAAATGGACAAGGTAAGGATTTGAGCGAGTTTGACGAAGGGACAAATTGTGATGGCTAGACCACTGGATCAGAACATCCCCAAAAACTGCAGCTCTTGTGGGGTGTTCCCGGTCTGCAGTGGTCAGTATCTATCAAAAGTGGTCCAAGGAAGGAACAGTGGTGACCCGGAGACATGCACGTGGGGAGCGAAGTCTGGCCCGTGTGGTCCGATCCAACAGACGAGCTACTGTTGCTCAAATTGCTGAAGAACTTAAAGGATTTGCTGCTAACATCTCTCTGTGGTGCTAGATCCTACAGCACATCTTCAAGGATCTAATGGAATCCATGCCATGACGGGTCAGGGCTGTTTTGGCAGCAAAAGTGAAACCATACAATATTAGGCAGGTGGTCATAATGTTATGGCTGTTCCGTGCGAGGTAAGAAGAGCTTTGTGTCCGAGTATTGAAAGAATTACAGAATTATGGATCAGTATTTTTGAAAAGCAACTGATCTTAAGCTGGTAATCGTGGAGCACTGGACCAAACCAGAGTGACCGATTCCTCAGACATCTGAGGCTTATTTTGAAGACCGCAAGCTGTAGATGTTCCTCAGCTTCCTCCTGGAGCATTAGACCTGGTGTAGAAGCCTGAACTGAATCTGTATGGAGGAACATGATGTGACCTGGATGTTCATGGAGGAGCAGGTCACTAACATGTGAGAATGAGAGCGCTTGCATTAAACCAAATTGACGTGACATGTGCTCACTAACTTTTATCCTGTGTACTAACTTTTGCACTCAGGGGTCAGAGTGGAAATGAACTCCAGCGCCATTTTGTGGACAATCGTAGACACGCCAACTCAAATGACTTCAATCTCTAGCAACTTTATAATGCACTTTAATTGAGTAAACATCATAAACTTCATAACATTTCATCATGATTAAACACTCTTCAGGAGAAATTAATTTGAGAGCAAACACATTACAGCGTAAAAACTGTCACTACATTGCAGTGTAGAATGGAAGTGATCATCTTTCAGTATGCAAATGTGGGCCATGCTACAAGAAATGGGCGGGGCTTGTAGGGTTGGAGTGAAACCGCCACATCAAGTAATATTTAAACAAATCTACATGAAAGTTATTTTTAAATACGATAATAATAAAGAGCAAGAGTTATGCAGCTGCCTAAGTTCTCCCACACCACCTCACTGCTGCTCCACTGGCTTTCTGTAGCTGCATCAGATTCAAAACACTGACCCTTGCCTACAAAGCCAAGAATGGACCAGATCCCTCTGACCTCAAAGCTCTTATCACTCCTCACACTGACCCTCGCTCCCTCAGATCCACTAGCTCTGCTCGACTGGTCCACCATCTCTCAGGGTCAGAGGTAGGTCTACATCTAGACTCTTCTCTGTTCTGGCACCGAGCTGGTGGAATGACCTTCCCCTAGATGTCCGTACAGCTGAGTCACTGACCGTCTTCAAACGACGGATCTTCCCGAAACCCTGAAACTAGCTCTTATTTATTTCCTGCTGTTTGTTTATATATATATATATATATATTTAAAATGCTGTATTTCCGCTGAACAGAGTTTTAGGGCTGATGGCGTGAGGAGTGTGTTTCCCCGTGGTGATGTTTCATTGATGGAGACTTCACTCTTTTGCACTTCTGTACATCGTGTTCTGTCACATGTTGTAAATGTAAATCATTTGGATATTGTATTTTAAATGGTAATAAATCTGAAGTTTGCTTTATTTATTTTTTTATTAATAATTTGAGCCTTTTCATATTTCTTCTATTTTTTACTCTGGAGATTGTTTTCCTTTCCTTTTTTTTAAATCAACAATCTGAATCTTCCTTTTGTCTTTTTTTAAATTAACAACCACTATCAGATTTAGTTTTGATTTTATTTAACCCTTTACCATAAAAACAAACAAACAAACAAAATCCGGATCTTCTGTTTTCGGTATATATTTTTATTTATCATTAATTATCTGGATTTTTTTCACCTTTTTATAAAAGAGTAATAATCTGGATCAACTTTTCAAAATAAAAAATGATGTAGTTTCTTGCTTTTAAAATGATCTCTGGATTTTTAAAAGTCTGACACGAAGCTTTATCCTGGAAGAAAATATTTTTTCAGTACAGTAAAGAAAGCTCTGAAGATTGTGGGTCGTTACATTAACATCTCAACAATCCACATTGATAATGAGACGTTTTAAGAAGGGAGGCGGTCTGTTCCGGGTTCTAGTTGAGGTCCTGCATGATCTCCAGTAAGAGCGGGTGAAGACACAGGTCCATCTCGCTCTTCTTCAGCAGGTGGATGTTGCGTACGTGTTCGGCCACCAGCGACCGCAGGTCCGTCATCTTCTGCAGCAGTTTAGCGAAGAGGCGAGGAGACTCGGGATGTTGAACCTTCAGCTGGAGCTCCAGAGCCTGAAGAACCTCGTCCTGGAGAGTCTCGATGGCTTTGGGGTTCACCAAACCCGGCCGATCTGCGGTCAGGTGACAAAGTGGCACGGAACACATTACTGAGACTGGCAGGTAATGGAAGTTACTCTTTGTACTAGTTTAGTGTTGAGTAAAATCATCACATACTTGTAGCATCATCTCATTAAGGACACAAACAAATGAAATAATCCTGGATTTATCCTGGGTTCAATTAGCAAATGAATGAAAAGTCCTCTCCAGTGTCAGCACTGTCTAACAGTCAGAGATGAAGCTGCGACTTTAAGGGTTTAGTTTTTAGGAGAGTTGTGTTTTTTTTGAGCGAGAGAGAGAGAATAAAGAGAGGCTACAGTAACAGAAATAAATAAATGTAACTCATTTCACTGACACTCCACAGCATTACAGTCCATAGATATTGATGAAGAATTATTTATTTTGAAATTTTTCATTAATTAATGAATTTTACCGCCACACAGGATGACCGCAGCGATGAAGAGTGCCAGGTCGCAGTCCTCCAGCTCGAGCGCTCTAAATTTAGCCAGGAAGTCAAACTTGGTCTCTATCATGTCACAGAAGGGTTTGCGGAGGCTCTTGATGAACTCTCGGGTCATGAAGACACATCCCTCAGCCATCAGCACGCCGTCCTTGTTGGTGAGGTGACTCAGGTGGATGATGTTCACCTCGAGGGCGCTGTACTTCAGCATGGTGATCTGATCGCTCAGCTCCAGCTCTCTGAAGCCCGGGACGCTCTTGGCGAACTGCGTGAGTCTGCGCACGGCCTCGGCCGAGCCGTGCTGCACTCGGCGGAACATGGACAGCTCCAGCTCGGCGGCCGGGAACAGAGTGGACACGGACGACAGCTTCCGCTTCAGGAACTCCTCTCCGGCCATCAGAGACTTCATGTCGTGGATCACGAACAGCTGACGGAGGGAAGAATGTCTGATTAAGAGTTTTTATCTAAAGCTCCGATCAGTTCTCCCCGTCCTCATATATACTTGAGTTCATTCCAGACTCAGAAAAGATTCTGTGTTGTAGTAGATGATGTGCTAATAATGTCCTGGGAAGCAATGTTCAAGTGTGTGTGTGTGTGTGTGTGTGTGTGTGTATTTAGTGAAGGATTAGACTACAGGATTAGAGATTAAGGAGGGAAGTGATTTTATATATTCAAAATCAAGATTAAGGAAAATCGCATTTCATCTTAACCACAAACCTCTAAATTTAGAGTTAGGCGTATTCCTAATCTCACTGAAGCTTTAGTTTTATCCTTACACCCTAACCTTCATCCTTACTCCTTAATGTCAAGCCTAACATCTGCCTAATGCTATCAACTGATCCTTATCCAAAACCTTATCCTCAGCTTGTATGTTATGTGTATTATTAGAGATTACGTTACGTCTCCGTCTTTTCCAGATAAAATGGATTTGGTTCTGCTCCTCGTCATGGGGAAGTTTTTCAGGTAGGAATCGTACAAATTCCTGGCGAGTGCTTGCTGTTTTTCTGACTTGGGTTCCAGCTGACGTACGAGCATGTGGAACTCCATGAACATCTTCTCCCGCTCGGCGAGGGGCGTTCTCCCGAACCGGATTGCTGTGAGGACGTGATGTTTTAGTACTTCTGCAGGATGAAACTGTAAACGAGACGGCTTCTGATTAAACCTCGGGAGTTTATTGACGTACCGGTGTGAGACATTCCGGCCAAAACACACTTCTTAAACCGGCAGAACTGACACTTGTTCCTGCTCTTTTTGTGGACTTGACACCTCTGGCTGCAGAGCTTATACCTCAGGTTTAATCGCACGGTTCTCCGGAAGAAACCCTGAAAAACAGCCATGTCAAAAATGTCGTCATTTATCAGTGACAGCAGAACAGACCTCAGGTTCGCTAGCAGACAGCTGTTAGATGCTAATGTTGCTCAAATTCTACCTTCTGTCAATATTCAGTCATTAATTCCTGCTAAAATGATCCAGAATTTCAGTTCATACCGCTGATGCTTAGAACTTAAAATCTCCTAAAACATCCTTTTATAGCTTTAAAATTGTCTCTTGTAAAACATTACAGTTTATAAATTTTAAGAGCTAAAAATGAATAGCCATGGCAGTGAAACCTTTCAGACGTCTGCGAATCTGCGAGAGCATGCAAGTCTGAATCCTTACCGATTTTCTTTCATTGCTCTGTTACCTTACATCCTTCACACGCGTACACGCCGTAGTGATACCCCGAGGCTCGATCTCCACATATCTTACACTCCAGGTTTAATAACGCAGCGTTCATGTCGTCCTGCAGTTTGGATGAGAAGCTGTGTTCTGTATGAAGAGGACAAATAACCAGGACAGAAGCCTGACTGTGACACGGCGCTGACACTGGAGACTCCTTCCACACATGCTACACAAACACATTGCTCCTCACAGACAACTTCACCATATCAATGATTTTTTAAAACTGAGCTGTTGCTATGGAAACGATAAGGTATCAGAGCATTAATATAAACCTGCGCCACGGTCAGAGCTGCTGTTATTTAATCAACTCCTGATCCACCAATCAGAGTGCAGAACTCAGCAGATCTGTGGAGAACTCTCACTATTTCAGTGTAACAGAATGACCTTCTGACCTACTTTCGTCTTCGCGGAGACTCGGAGTGTCCGGCTCATTGCTGAGCCCGAATCCGGAGCTGGAATCTTCACCGGAAATACTCGAAGAGGAGTCTGGTTTTGATGGAAATGTCATATCGAAAGTGTGTATCCTCATTTTGTCCAGTCCGATCTGACCGAGTCCAAAACTCTGGATGCAGGGATCGACCTTCTCTCTGTCTGTGTCGCAGACTGATCCGAGTGAACTTCCTGGAATCCGGACCGAATGAAGCAGAGCAGGAGAGAGTGAATGATTCACACTTATCAGACTTTTAATGGCAGAGGAAAATGTGATGATCTCAAAGGTCTGAAATTTTTAAACATTAACCTCCAGTGAAGTTCAGGTACAGTTACTGCTTTCATGAACACAAAGCAAACAACAAAATAAGAGTTTCTCATCAAAATCTCCTGGATTTGTGTGACTTTAAATTCATTTGGAGAAAATATATAATATATCAGTGTAAGTACGGAGTGGATCACATAACCGATCTATCAGGGAAAACAAAATGCTTCTACATGAATGAAGGAGGTGTACAGATGTCACGGTGCTGAACAGATTCTAAAACATTCTTCATGAACTAAAGCTTTTTATTCACTACAGGAATTTTCCTCATCCATCCTGGCCGGAGTTTACATCCCACTCCAGGCCAATGTGAGTGGTGCGCTGCAAAACCTGGCAAAATATCTGGCTTGGAAACAAATATCTGAATCTAATCTGCACCATCCTCGGAGACTGAGGAACCAGACTCAACAGGGAACCCATCCTCATTTGGGTGACCCCGAAAGTGGGGTTATAAATCATTATAAACACTGAGAGTGGGATTATAAATCATTATAAACACTGAGAGTGGGGTTATAAATCATTATAAAAACTGAGAGTGGGATTATAAACCATTATAAACACTGAGAGTGGGATTCTAAAACATTCTTCATGAACTAAAGCTTTTTATTCACTACAGGAATTTTCCTCATCCATCCTGGCCGGAGTTTACATCCCACTCCAGGCCAATGTGAGTGGTGCGCTGCAAAACCTGGCAAAATATCTGGCTTGGAAACAAATATCTGAATCTAATCTGCACCATCCTCGGAGACTGAGGAACCAGACTCAACAGGGAACCCATCCTCATTTGGGTGACCCCGAGAGTGGGATTATAAATCATTATAAACGCTGAGAGTGGGATTATAAATCATTATAAACACTGAGAGTGGGATTATAAACCATTATAAACACTGAGAGTGGGATTATAAATCATTATAAACACTGAGAGTGGGATTATAAATCATTATAAACACTGAGAGTGGGATTATAAACCATTATAAACACTGAGAGTGGGATTATAAATCATTATAAACACTGAGAGTGGGATTATAAATCATTATAAACACTGAGAGTGGGATTATAAATCATTATAAACACTGAGAGTGGGATTATAAATCATTATAAACACTGAGAGTGGGATTATAAATCATTATAAACACTGAGAGTGGGATTATAAATCATTATAAACACTGAGAGTGGGATTATAAATCATTATAAACACTGAGAGTGGGATTATAAATCATTATAAACACTGAGAGTGGGATTATAAATCATTATAAACACTGAGAGTGGGATTATAAATCATTATAAACACTGAGAGTGGGATTATGGAGTTGTGTGATGGAGATGCAGCATGTGTAGAATGTTATTGTGTGTATTAATTAGGAGGTTGTTGTCCTCAAAGTTCACGTAGTCAGGATCTTCTCTTCTAATGTCAGACATGTTACCACACTGATTCCCTTGTGTATTAATGATATTTCTCGTTTGTCTTTCAGGTTTTCACCAGATGTCGCAACGATGAACTACTCCATTGGACTTCAGAGCGATGACGGTCCCATGGACCAGCAGGATAAAGGTCAGTTCCTCCGACATTACTTTATTAATTAGCCTTTTTTCTCAACAAAATATCTGCAAAATAAATTGCATGGTTTGCTCCTCGCAGGTGTATGTATCTATATCAAGATTTTAATAAACTTCTAGCTCACGCTTCTCTTCTCCTGTTCAATTCAATTCAGTTTATTTGTATAGTGCGTATTTACAGTGGACATTGTCTCAAAGCAGCTTTACAAAAATAGAGAAACAGAAAGAATTATTAAATTAAATTATTAAACTATTTTATCCGTATTTATCCCTAATGAGAAGCCTGAGGTGACGGTGGCGAGGAAAAACTCCCTGTGATGATCTGAGGAAGAAACCTTGAGAGGAACCAGACTCAGAAGGGAACCCATCCTCATTTGGGTGACACTGGACAGTAAATAATGTAAATGTAAATAGTGTCCTTTCTACAACAGCAACCAAAGGCCCATGAGGAACTATTAGGTCAGTGTAGTTACTGAGGTCATTATAGACACTAATTCTTGCTGTCAAAGCTGGCAGATGTAACAGCAGATCTGTGATGGTGTTATAGTCCCCACGTCCACGGCTGTCTCCTGGACACAGGCTGTCCACACAGATCCATCCACAGCATCAGTGAGCACCACTGAGCGACAAGACTCTGACCAGGGGATAGAGCCAGTGGTCACACTGGAAACTCAGAACACTGGGAGCTCGGGAGTGGGACGTATAGCTTGACAGAGAAAGACAGGCAGAGAGAGAGAGAGAGAGAGAGAGAGAGAGAGAGAGAGAGAGAGAGAGAGAGAGAGAGAGGTGTGTGTTCTCTCCCATGCAGCTTCTGTAAGGAGGCGGAGTCAACTTGACCTAATTACACTCAATTATCTGCAAACCTGTGCAGCACAGACTAATAAATCCAAATGAAATAAAGTTTCACTGCAATTATTTACTTATTGCCTTATATTGTATTTAATGTGAAATAATTTGTGTTTCATCTTTTATCCTGTTATTTCCCTTTACATTCCTTAGTTATTTATCCTAACTGTACTCATGAACTGACTCAGACTATAAAGGTTTTGAGGTTACATGTGCCTTATCTTTATCAGTTCCACAGTCATCAAAATATATCATCACGTCAGAAGCACTCAGCTGTAATGCAATCTTCAACTCTCTTCATCATCTCTAACCAGAATCATCTTGTACACATGCACTGAAGAAACACAGCCTTTGCAGGAACTGTAAGAGTAATTAATATCCAGTTTGAAATGCTCCAGCACATGTTTCCCTGGATATATTCTGTGTATTATCTGAAAAGAAACTTCTTTTACTTTGTTACTGCTAAAAGGTTTATCCACTGTTCGCCAAGCTCTATGCCAATTCACATCTCCGGAAGAAACAAGCTGGAGGATAAACGATGCTATTCCATATATTTCTGGTGGAATTATTTGAGACTCTATTTTGTATAATATTTGTATTACCAATAAATATTTTACTCTTCATGTCTGCACTTTCTCTGGTGTATTTCTAACGGGAAACAACACTTTTTTGGGGATAGTGTCCAGTACATCAGCAAATTCCTTATGTTATACTGGTGTTTTAAATTGATTTAAAAATTCTCTGTATGATAATAAAGATCCCTGACCATTTAGCAGCTGACTAACAAAATAAAACATCATTTGTAAACCATTGCTTGAAAAAAGAAATGTATTTTTTATATAGAATATCTTTGTTGTTCCAAATATAGTATCTCTTAGGGGAGAAATTATACTTATAAGGCCATCTTTTATGAAAGTTTGAAAGCTTAGCAGGGATTTTTTCAATTGAATAATTTCATTTCAATAAAACTCAGAGGTCTCCCATTTGCTTAACCAGATAGTTGGGAAATGAATTCCAAACACACTCCTTATTCTTTAATATTGAGTAATCCAATTTATGTTGAATCCATTATTAAGAAATCATAACTCAATAGCTCTAAACCACTATGATCTCTGGACTTGCATGAGATTTCTTTTCTCAAATAATGTGGCTTGTTATTCCAAATGAAGTCAAAAAGCATTGAATCCAGTTTGCTGGTGAAAATGTGAGGAACATCCAAAGATAAGGATATATAAACTGAAACGGATCTGAAAATTCTTTTACACAATTTACTGCTGTAATGGTTTCATTTCTGTCTTTCAGAAATAAAGTAGTGTCATCTGCAGTCTGACTCAACTTAAACTCTTTAGGGAACTGAGGGGAAGAAGCCTTTATTATCTCCACACATACATTACGGCACAGTGGAACTCTTTTCTTCACATATCCCAGCTGAGGAAGTTGTGGTCAGAGCGGCAGAAAGGATGGAATCCCCCCCGCGGGGGAAACAGACGTACACACAGAAGGTGGTTTTCAGAGAGGGTAAAAGCACACACTTCAACTGGGTTGAGGCCCAGGGACCTCATGTGGACCAGCGCAGCAGCTCAATGCCTGGCTGCCACTTCCCTCGACTGAGCCAAGTCGTCTGGATAATTGAGTAGATGGATGCCCCGGGACGCAATGATGCCAGAGCAGCCTCCATGCACTCTGTGAGGGTGAGCAATAAGACTAGGCACAGGTACGCTTCGACCCGAAAGCGATCCAAGAGAGTCTCCTGTGCTCTGGCAAGATGCCTACATGAATAGAGGCACCCTTCAGGATTATCGTCGCAAATCCGTCCTTGGACCTGATCTGCAACACGGTGACCTTGACCATTAACATCCCAGACTTGTATGTTTCAGCATACAATTTGGAGCACACAGATCTAAAATTGGGTGTGGCCCCCGTCCTTCTTGGGAACCAAGACATGCCGGATATATGGCCAGGGCTTGACCTGTGAGGGGAATGCACTCTATAGCCCCTTTCTAAGATGTGAGAGAAGTTCCTCCTGGAGGAATGAGGCAGTGGGCAGCACACCCTGAGAGAAGGAGAACTGGATCTGTAGCCTTTTCCCACAGAACCCATTGTGAAACATTTGGCAGAAGCTCGAGATCCCTCGAAAGGGAAATTAATTTAATTAAATCTTCAGACTGTTACCCTTTAAAGCTGTCTCTATCCTTAAATGTTCATCCCAAAAATCTTCTTATACAGGTTATGTCTCTTGTTTCTTCTTCCAGATTCAAAAGGCCCTCTAACTTAAAACTAAACTACATGTGGAATATTGGTTAGCTAATCTTTATTTAACCATGTATATATATATATATATTATTATTATGTTTTTCAGTCTACTCAGTGCACCTGTTTCCTTATCTGCCTGTGTGGCTTCTTTTTCCAGCGTGACAGGTCTCACTTCTCAGTGATTCTTAAATTCTGTTATATAATAAACAACACTAACCCTGTACTGAATATCAGTACACCTTTCTGTAAAGCAGAGCACACTATTTCACATAACTAGCTCATTATCTTACACCATTGTTCCATACTGCATTCTAAAAAAACCTCCTCATCCTTCTGTTTTCCCTCGCTCATCTCCTGCTTCTTCACACACGCGTACACATTCACTCACTCCCAGACACATCCACACAGACTTTCTCACATACACACATAAACACTGGATTCTTTTCCCCAGACAGGGCTTTACTACTGCCCTTTACTACTGCCCTTTACTACTGCCCTTTACTACTGCCCTTTACTACTGCCCTTTACTACTGCCTTTACTACTGCCCTTTACTACTGCCCTTTTCTACTGCCACCAATCCAGACCTGGATCCAGGATTTGTCCCCCTACATGGATGTTAATCATGTTAATCTGGACTCTACTCTCCCGACTTTTCACAGAACACTGGACCGTCTGTATGCAGATGTCAGTGTTAGTGCATTGGTCCCTGATTCTCGTCCAGGGCTCAGTGATGATTCTGCTAGTTTATCTAACGCTAGCACCGGGAGCGCTGTTCCTGTTCCCCATCATCTGAATAGAGAAAGAAAGAGAGAAGAGAATAATTGGATCTAGGGAGAGATGTCTCTCTCTCTCTCTCTCTCTCT
This sequence comes from Hemibagrus guttatus, assembly GCA_033459395.1. Classification (NCBI taxonomy): domain Eukaryota; kingdom Metazoa; phylum Chordata; class Actinopteri; order Siluriformes; family Bagridae; genus Hemibagrus; species Hemibagrus guttatus. The sequence continues at coordinate 23,654,191 of JAUCMX010000017.1, forward strand.
CTCTCTCTTTCTCCCTCTCTTCTCTCTCTCTCTCTCTCTCTCTCTCTCTCTTCTCTCTCTCTCTCTTTTTCTCTCTCTCTCTCTCTCTCTCTTTCTCTCTCTCTCACACACGCAGACACACACACACACACACACGCAGACGCAGACACACACACACACACACACACACACACACACACACACACACACACACACAGACACACACACACACAGACACACACACAGCTCACATAGCAGGTGTAGTTTCAGGTTTCTTCTTCAGTTAAAGCAGCACCTCAGAGAAAATCCAACACTTTGACCACTGAGCTAGCGCCCCCTAATGAAATTCTTTCTTCACATATCCCATCCTTGAGGGTTGGGGTCAGAGCACAGGGTCAGTCATGATGCAGCACCCCTGGGTTCGGTGCCTTTTACACATTCATAGAATAAATGTACAGTGTGATGTGTGATGTCTGTGATGTGTTTTATCCACAGTTTCCTCCATCAGTGGGAGGACTCAGACATAAGACCACGGTGTGAAATGGCAATGACATTTACACACATGCAAAAGAACAGATGAATAAGACATCGCTTCATTTCTTCATATATATTAGAAATGTCCTCCAAGTCACTATGCTGTAATTCACCTGACTCTGGGTCAGATACAAACAGCTGATTTGTAGTCTTACAGTTTCTCCTTTTTTTTTAACCTAAAAAACCCAAATTTTCATTGCATCGTTAGAGGACTTGTTACAATTCCAGAAGAAGACAGGTTAAATATTTTTTCTGTGGCTCGACTCTCAGGTCAGTCATTCTGTGTTTCTTTTATTAAGAAATATACACTGATCAGCCAAAACATTATGACCACCTGCCTAATATTGTGTCCCTTTTGCTACCAAAACAGCCCTGACCCGTTGAAGGCATGGACTCCACTAGATCCCTGAAGGAGTGCTGTGGGATCTGGCACCAAGATGTTAGCAGAAGATCCTTTAAGTCCTGTAAGTTGTGAGGTCGGCCTCCATGGACCGGACTTGTTTGTCCAGCACATCGCACAGATACTGGACTGGATTGAGATCTGGGGAATTTGGAGGCGGAGTCAACACCTCAAACTGGTTGTTGTGGTCATCAAACCATTCCTGAACCATTTCTGCTTTGTGGCACGGTGCATTATCCTGCTGAAAGATCTCACAGCCATCAGGGAAGTGTTTCCATGAAAGGGTGTACATGGTCTGCAACAATGCTTAGGTAGGTGCTACGTGTCACAGTAACATCCACATGGACGGCAGGACCCAAGGTTTCCCAGCAGAACATTGCCCAAAGCAGGACACTGCCTCCACCGGCTCGCCTTCTTCCCATAGTGCATCGTGGTGCCATGTGTTCCCCAGGTAAGAGACGCACACACACCCGGCCATCCACGTGATGTAAAAGAAAACCCGATTCATCAGACCAGGCCACCTTCTGACTGGTCTTTAAATTACATTTTGTCTAAACATAAAACAAAAGGTGTTATTTTAGCAAATGATCTTGAATTTAATCAAATCTTTCTAGTATTTCATATGACAAGATTACTATAAATCACACAGACGTCAATATAATAACAACAAAACTATTTCTAAAATGTAACGACATCCGGTGCACATTCCCCTCCTCGCCACCAAAGGGAACCCTCACTCGAATACTGACACTTCCGGGTCATGCAGTTTTCACTTCCTGTCTACGGGACTTGTCAATATCCGATCCGTGCCGGAAATAGTTCTTCACTGGCGATTCTCTCGATATAAATACACTTTTTTGGTAAATTATATTTCAATTAAATAATTAAATTATATTGATTAAATTGAGTAATCGATTACACTGAACCTTGAACATTGGCACAAATTAAATTGATTAAATAAAATTAAATAAATGAAAAAAATGACATTAAATATTTTACATTTGCTAGACTCTATTTGGGTTATACAGATGTGTAAGTGTGTGTGTCTGTGTGTGTGTGTTTTGCATTTAATATTTAATTTTCTAAAGATGTGCTACTAATTTCAGCATACTTTAACAAATATCTGCATCTAAGAAACACACAGAATGTTTATTTATTCATAAATTAATTCATTCCTTCCATCCTTCATTCATCCATTCCCTCCCTCCATCAGGCGTTGTCAAGAATTTCTCCTTTTAAGAGAAATTCTTGTAGTTGTATGTATATAAAATGCAAAACAGGAAGTGGCAGCAATTTCCGCATAAAACCCCGTCTCTGCGCATGTGCAGTAGAAATTGCGTCTCCGGCACTCGAGTAGTGACAGCACTTATATACCACACCCTCATCAGTTCACTCATTGTGAAGTCTTGCCAGTTTTGCATCATGTGTACTTATTAGAAATGAAGAAAACACTTGCATGGAGATTTATATATATTTATTTATTTATTTATTGATATTGCAATGTGACCTTTATTGCCTGTGAGAAAGGAAGATCTTACATCACAACTGCACTGATGTTTGATTTGTTTTTTTCTTTCTTTCCATACTCTGTTAAATGTTTTTGACTTTCTCAGAAGTGTATCTGAATATCTTTTCTTCACACCTTTTTAATCAACACAATTTCAATTCAACGAAGAAATCAAAACGATCAGATTTCTGTCGAAAATTCGCTTACACTTGGCCTTGATCCTTATTATATTATATGTTATTATATTTTATCCATAGATTTATATTTATACTTCAAAACAGTAGCACACAGCTTTTGGGATGTAGTTTTGGATTCACACAAGTACGTTACACTCACAAATAAATCTAATCATATTCTGATTAGAGAGAGAAATATACAATTTCAGTGAAATACTGTCATGCACTATGTTTATTTTCCACAACAGTACTCTCTCTCTCTCTCTCTCTCTCTATATATATATATATTATATACTGTATATAAATATATATAAAAGTAGATGACTGCATTAGTATTAAACCAAAGACACGGATGTTAATATCTTGCTGAAGCGAGCTGTCGAAGTTCATTAACAGACATTTACAGTGTTATTGTCAACATCAGCATTAACACACATATGTTCATGTTACAGCACGTCACTTTCCAATCTCTCATGCTTCACTGCAACTTGTACACTCTGGATTTTAAAAACAAACAAACAAAGACAAAAATATAAAACATCGAAACACAGGGTGAGTCAAATGCAGGCCTTCAGCTCTACAATCACTGATCTGGCTGTGATCAGATACAGATATATAGATAGAAATGTGTGTGTATATATATATAGCACTTATCGTTAGGTGAAATAAGGCAGAAATGTAAAGAATGGCAGTAACACAAACCTTCAGCACCTGCGAGCTCTCATCACAGTGACACTCGCACAAGGAAACGAAAATACATGACGCACTGGCGTCCGCCGTCACCTCACGCTCATATGGCTTAACGACATTACCGCCTGTGTAGAGTTCTGTAGAAATCATCATATCATAGAGCTTCGGTTTGTAGTTTAATCACATCTCTACAGTACAGCATTTCAACTCTAGTGCAATCGGCCTAAACTCTGCCCTAACCGAGCTGCTGTCAGAATAAATCACACCAATCATTCACATGTTAATAGATATTACACAGGGAAAGTCTTAAAGCTTTGGTCTACACTCAGGTCTGGTTTTAATTTGATAATATTCTTAGAAAATGAAACCCTACAGCAGGCCTGTCTAACAAGCTAGTGATGCACTGAAATTCTGATCGTTCTCTGAACAAAAATGGACACAAAATTTAGTTTTCAACCAAAAAGAGTAAAAAATAACTGAATATGGAACATTTTAAAAGTTCTTTCAGGTAAAAATGCCTTCAAAGAAACATCACATAGTCTGAAAAATTCAGTCTAGATATTATATTATATGTGGATGTTATATTTGAACCAAAAATGACACCAAACCTGTTTTATATATACATAACAATCAGTATAAAATGAAAAATTCTAAAAAAAAAATAATTTTTTATTAAATGAAATAAAACTGATAAAAGTTTTCATACACATCTGTCACTTCATACCAAAAAAAAAATTAAATGTGATTTTTTAAATTATTATTTATTATTATGTTCATTATTAGGCATTAAATAAACAACATTAAATAAAACTGTTGGAATTTATGTGACATCACAATAATAATAATAATAATAATAATAATAATAATAATAATAATAATAATAATAATAATAATAATAATTTTTGAAAGGTTAATAGGGAATTCATTGTTATTCCTTTGTATAACTTTTAAACAAAATGATTATTATTATTATTATTATTATTATTATTATTATTATTATTATTATTATTTTCATTTAATAATAATTTTCATTTCAGCGCATCACTATAATAAACTTCTATAGCCCTAATGTGTTCTAAGTAGTCTGGCATCATATGCGTAATATTTATCATAACCGTCTGTTTTCATTTTAGAAACTTCTTTAAACTTCAAAATGATAGAAAAGTTTAGTATTGGTCACATTTAACAAACGAACGCTTTAAAAAAGCCTGACTTTATTATAGATTTAAAACAACGAGCCACTAAAGTGAAAACCTTTTAAACGACATTTAAGCTACAGCTGATGATATCACTTACACATCCACAAGGTGACTCGTGTTCAGTTCAGCTGAACTGCCAGAGTCTCGTGCTCATGCAAAATAAAGTCAATAAATGATCTAAACCTTACACACATTTATACTGAACACAGAGTTGTGAACAGTCTGAACACCGATCAAGACTAAACGGGGATAAGAAAAATAAACACCACGCTAATTAAAGCAGGGGAGAAGCAACACTGAGCTCCGAGTTAACGATCTGCTCGTTATAAATACACCACGTTATTAATTAAACACAGCCCTGAAGTTAACAACCGCTTTACACACAAACAACAAGCGACCATCACAAGCGCACAACTAATGCCACACACTGACACTGCATAGGGGATAAAACACAGTCCGGGCTCGCCCTCTATCACACACACACGCACACACACACACACACACACACACACACACACACACACACACACACACATCACTGGCCTCATCTCATTTCAATCTGCTCATCTGTGTTAAGATCTTGGCACCGTGCCAAGCAGCCATGCTTACTTACTCTCTCTCTTTTCTTTCTCTCTCTCTCTCTCTCTCTCTCTCTCTCTCTCTCTCTCTCTTTCTTTGTCTCTCTCTCTTTCTCCCTCAGTTGGCCTGAACCGGTTTGGGTCCAACTGCGACTCCATTACAGTCGAGAATGTACTGCAGACAGCCTTGAGGAGCTTTCTGAGATGGTGTCTTCTTCCCGTCCATCACTGTGTCCTTCTGAGCTCCGTTCTGACAGGAACAGAAATAGAGAAGAAATCGCTGCTTCACCTGCTGCTAGCAAATATATTTACTGTGTGTGTGTGTGTGTGTGTGTACCTGTGAAGGCTGGATGGTGGTGGGTCTCTTTGGGTTTTGGGACATGGCCTGGTTCATCCTGGTTAGAACCAGGTCTGCTATGAGCTGCCTGTCTTCAGCCTGATGATCTCCAACCAGAGGCATCGCCGAGCTGACCACCTGATCCATAACACACCTTCTTTTAATGAATATTTTCTCGTATTTTTAACTGTAACTGCCCTCTTCCATGTACATGAGCATGTACAGAAGAGGATTGGTTATTGTTGTTTGATTGTGTCTGATGGGAGGAATTCTAGCATGTTTTGTTAAATAAATGAAAAAAAAAGGAAAAATAAGAGCTAGTTTAAGTGTTTCAGGAAGAGGTAGGTCTTCACCTGTCGTTTGAAGACGGTCAGTCACTCAAGTTCATTCCACCAGCTCGGTGCCAGAACAGAGAAGAGTCTAGATGTAGACCTACCTCTGACCCTGAGAGATGGTGGACTAGTCGAGCAGAGCTAGTGGATCTGAGGGAGCGAGGGTCAGTGTGAGGAGTGATAAGAGCTTTGAGGTCAGAGGGATCTGGTCCATTCTTGGCTTTGTAGGCAAGGGTCAGTGTTTTGAATCTGATGCAGCTACAGAAAGCCAGTGGAGCAGCAGTGAGGTGGTGTGGGAGAACTTAGGCAGGTTGAAAACAAGTAACACAGCTGCATTTTGGATCATTTACATTGGACAGATTGTGTTCAGAGGTGAATGACCTCTCTGACCAGAGACTGAACAAACACCTGAGCAGCCTGTGTGGATAATAACATCTGAAACCTTATGATGTTGTACAGAAGAAACTGTGTGACGTTAGTAACATGGGAGGAAAAGGACAGCTGATTGTCCACGGTTACCCCGAGTTTGTGATCAGTGGCCGAAGGGGAGGTCAGAGAGTTGTTCAGGGAGATCGCAAGATCCTGGGCTGGGGATGAATCAGCAGCAGTTCAGTGTTGCTGGGATGGAGTTTCAGCTGTCAGGAGGGAAGGAGAAGATAAGTTGGGTGTCATCAGCATAGCAGTGGCAAAAGAACCCATGTGAGGATATAACTTTGCCAAGAGAGTGAGTATAGAGGGAGAAAAGGAGAGGACCAAGTACTGAGCCTTGTGGGACACCAGTGGAGAGTCTGCCTGGAGCAGATGTCAATCAGATGTTACCTGATATGAGTGATAATCCAGGTAGGAAGCAAACCATTCTCATGCTGTTCCACGAATTCCAGGATTGACTGTTGACAGTATCAAACGCTGCCGAAAGCTCGAGGAGGATGAGGACAGAAAAAAGGGCAGAAGTCTGAGGGATCCAGAGCAGGTTTCTTCAGGATGGGAATAACCCTTGCTCTCTTGAAGGTACTTGATACATGACCAGATGTTATAGATCCATTGTTGACTGTAGTGATGAAGGGCAGGAGGTCTTGCGAGATGGTGTGGAGAATAGTGGAAGGGATTGGATCCAGTGGGCAGGTGGTAGGATTGCAGGACTGGATCATTTGTAGAAGCTCTTCTGCTGCTACAGTTGAGAGATGTGACAGTGAAGGAGTAGGAGATTCCTGGGTGTGTAATGTAGGCGTAGTCGGGGTAGAAGTGAACCGGCAGATTTTCTCAGTCTTCTCATTGTAAAAAGTCTTCAGCAGTCAAAGAGGAAGGAGCAGGTGGAACCAAGGGGGTGAGTAGTGAAGAGGAGATGTTGTGGAGCTTACGAGGATCTTGTGCAGAAGCTTCAAGCTTTTCCTTGTAGAAGGCAGTCCAAGAAGTGTGGTTGTGTTGCTGTGTAGATGTGTTGTGTGGTTGCGCTCACACACAAAGGTAATGATAAACTGTACTCTTTTAATCTCCAGACCACAGACGGCTTTGACGTTACTATGATTCTAACAATATTAGCATGTAATAATAAGCCGATGAAACAGAAGAAAGAGGAAAGAGTAGCTGTAACCTGAAAAAAGGATTTCATTGTGATGTGGCTGATTCACAGAACACTTCCTACAGGTGTAGCCTAATGAAAAATATCCAGAGTTATCAATATGCTAATTAGGAAATGCCCCCAAGCCTTCTGACCTGCCCCCTTCTTCTCAGTATACAAATCATTTGCATACTGGAACATGATTGGACAATTCTACTGCAGTGTCAAATTTCACACTCTGACACTCTGCAAGTTTAAAGTCAGTCATCTGCGTAATTATGTATCAGGTGATTTTAATATGTAATAAACAGATAATAAACAGATAATAAACAGATCATAAGCAGGTGATAAAGAGCTCCTTAGTGCTGTGATGAACGCACCTCAGTGATGTAATCTTTTCCATCTTTACCATGAATGGCTTTAACTGCACAGATATCCAAACCCCCGAACAGCTCACTGCACGTATCCACCCACATCTTATACCTAAACACACACACACACACACACACACACACACACACACACACCAGATAAGGGTCTTTGTTAATCATTTATAGAGACTAAAACTTTTGTATAAAATTTATTTTAAAAAGTGTGTTCCTGCTTAGTTTATAGATAGTCTAAACAGTACAATACACTCGATACGAAGCTCATAGAGAGCTTTATGTTAACGAGAGAAACAGGAAGTTATGTGGTACCTGTCCGTCATGGCCACTTGTTCCAGCATGGCTGTTCCTGTGTTGGACTTCCAGTTTCCTGAGATGGAGGTTCTCCTAAAATACAGCCCCATAAACATAAAACAAAATGAGTTCATTTCTGTCTTAAATAAAATAAAATAAAACAATGTGGATATGTTCACTGTTACAGCTGTTCTCACATGTAGGCTTTATAGTTGCTTCCGATTTTCTGGATCCTGATGTCGTACTTGGAGTCGATAAAAGGCTCGGACGTGCTGTAGGTCTGTGTGAGAGCCACCACGCTCGCGATGTCCTGGAACTTTGAGTGATTGTCCACTTTCACCTTCACAAAGCAGTTAAAATGTACAGATGATAGTTTCTGTTAACATAACCTCTATTATCTACGAATATACCAGAATGATCTGCACCCTTCTTATTTATTTATTTGTTTGTTTGTTTATTTCACTAGTTAGTTAAGGGGTTGGGAAATGTGTTTAGTTTATCTACATTTTAACTTGATCAAAAATTACTTACAAAAATTATTTACATTCTTTCATTCAATACAGAACCGAGTGGTTTCTCGTATTTTCTTCTCATCTAGAACCTGTCGAGAGTTTAAACTTTTCCTCTGAGAAAACTACCGAAGAAGCCTTAAAGGTTCTGCGTCGTCTCAGAACTGCCATGTGCTTTGGATGCTGAGGCAACACGTACCTTCCCCACACCAGAGTGGGCGTGTCCAATCTTCACCACCACAGGAAAGGTTGGCATGGTTACCTGAGGAATATCAAAATAAAAGCATGACTGTATGTGTACATATGATGTTTATAACAAAAGAATGAAGCGTACTGCAGCGCTGCTTCCTTTCAAACTTCTTTTATTTTACTTTGCTAATAATCTCCATCTCACTGTGACTGCTGTCGGTGTCTATAAGCAAAGCAACGGATGAATCCGTCAATAAATCCCTCTCACCATCTCTTTGTAGTTTGCGTAGTAGGTTTGGTCAATCAGCGGGAATTTTTCAGCTCCCAGTTTCCTGTGTGTGCTGATCAGCTGAGCGAACTGCAGACCACAAATGAAAACACAACCAGAGCCCAGATTATGAACCGATCATTACTGTCAGTTAGCTCAGCATTCAAAAATGAAATCAAATGATCTTTTATTAATATTTAAATAAAATTGTGTGTAAATAATTCTGAAGTCAAAGTTCCTGCCAGATTCACAAACGTTTCTGTAGCTTTGATTATACTGGTTCTCACTGGTGTATTCCGATAAACGCTGACCATCCGTTAATTAGCACATTCCCAACATTAAGCTATGCCAAGAAAACTCCATTAGAGACAAAGAGACAACATGGCTACTAAACGGTGAAGAAGCTACTCCTGAGCACGGTCCAGTAATGCAGCTCAGCCACTGCAGTGTGCCGGCTGAGTGATGGTGTGATGGAGCAGAGCGGATTGCTGGGTGGGAACTGGCCTAAAATTAGGGAGAAATTCAGGGAGAACTGAAGTGACTGACTATCACACCATGTTCATCAAGCTGGCATGGACATGAAATAAATAAATAAATAATGATCAGTATATAAAACCACAATAACAAGTATAGGATTTAAAGGGCCATCACTTGAAGTTCACATTAGTGATTTCACAACCTCAGGAGTGAATACTGACATTTTCTCAACTAACTCGACTATTTTCCTTACAGCACATCCCCAAGTGTTTCATTCTGCTCACACCACAACAACTTCCCAACAAATACAAATTCATTAGATATTACTTCTCCTCACAGGAAACCTCACCCTGTTAGTGATATGTATGTTTTAGTATGATTTAGTAAAGAGACTCACTGCCCATGGTTTATCACACATGTTGTAGATGGACTGGAGAGAGTTGATGCTGGGGACTCCTGCGTACTGCAGACCGATCAGAAGGTTCCGGAAATCAGCATTCTCTGTCATGCTGAAGGCGTGCTGGCGAATGAGGACAAAGTCAGGCTTGAAAGACCTGAGGAGAAATGTAGAGATTTAGGACAATACACAGAAATTTGGGTGCCTGTCAGCCACAGTGAAGTGGGTGTGGCCTTTCTGTGTCTGTATCAGTAAAATGGGTGTGGCCTCTCTGTGTCTGTATCAGTAAGGGTTTCGCCTATCTGTCTGTGTATCAATGAAGTGGGTGTGGCCTTTCTGTGTCTGTATCAGTGAAGGGGGTGTGGCCTTTCTGTGTCTGTATCAGTGAAGGGGGTGTGGACTTTTTGTGTCTGTATCAGTGAAGTGGGTGTGGCTTTAATGTGTCTGTATCAGTGAAGGGAGTGTGGCCTTTCTGTGTCTGTATCAGTGAAGTGGGTGTGGCCTTTCTGTGTCTGTATCAGTGAAGTGGGTGTGACCTTTCTGTATCAGTGAAGTGGGTGTGGCCTCTGCGAAGGTTTGTGGGGTGTGATGTGACGTGGTTTATTCTTCCAGCCATTAGAGCAACAAAATGATCCGACTGCAGCAGACAAACAGATGAGCTGATAGCAGATGGCTCTCTCTCTCTCTCTCTCTCTCTCACACACACACACACACACACACACACACACACACACACACACACACACGCATGCATGTTGTGTTTCAGCTAAACTCACACCAACACAATGAGATACTGAACATTATTTTCATATTTATTCAACTTTAGTTGCTGGAACCAACCCATGAAGCTGTAAATTCCACTTACACTATTTAAATGCTTCAAACAACTTTATTTAACTCAGAAGCAGGCAGTGTTCATTCCTGAGGTCCTTTACTATTATGTGTGGTGTTTTATCATGGTGTGCACATAATGAGGACGGACCCAGTAATTGGCAGGATGTGAAAGAGACGCATTCGACGTGACCGCAGGTTTTACCGCTAGTTAGTCCACGCATTCAGTCTGCTGAGGAGCATCACACCTCGATTTTTATTCTTCAATCTCCTGGCAGATGTTAAAGAGCAAAGAATTTGTGTGAAATTTAGTTTTTTGGAGTGACTATGCTATAGCAAGATTTTCAGGCCCACCAAAGCAAAAAAACAGACTTGGTCACAACAGTCACACACGGGCTTGACAAGCTCATAGAGACAGACGGTTAATCAGGGAGACGAGGTGCTTTGTAAAGGAACTAACATTATTGCCATTGAACAAATCGGTGGGAACTGATCTCTGAGGATCAGTGTAGTTTTGTCATTTTCAGTGAAAAAAGACTTTATTTCATTTCTACACAAATAATGCAGCTGTGTGTGTGGAGCCTCACCTCACCACCTTGGTCCCGTTCCTGAGGACTTGCATGGCCACGTTGCACGTCCCGCTAGTGTGAGACACCACACTGATGTCATGAAACTCAGCCTGCAATACAGACATGAATTCATACAGGATAATAATCATAAATACAACGTAATAAAAGACAAACACCACATTAATCCAGACTCACCTGCTCCA
>JAUCMX010000017.1:23668103-23705787 GCA_033459395.1 Hemibagrus guttatus
ACCACCATCATCATCATCACTGTCATCATCATCATCATCATCATCACCATCATCACCGCCATCATCATCATCATCACTGTCATCATCATCATCATCATCATCACCATCATCACTGTCATCATCATCATCACCATCATCACTGCCATCATCACCATCATCACTGTCATCGTCATCATCATCATCATCATCACCACCATCATCATCATCACTGTCATCATCATCATCATCATCATCACCATCATCACCGCCATCATCATCATCATCACTGTCATCATCATCATCATCATCATCACCATCATCACTGTCATCATCATCATCACCATCATCACTGTCATCATCATCATCACCATCAGCAGCTCTTAACTGACAAGTGCTAATTGGACAAGTAGCCTTCCTTTAAAACACACACACACACACACACACACACACACACACACACACACACACACACACACACGCATGCATGTTGTGTTTCAGCTAAACTCACACCAACACAATGAGATACTGAACATTATTTTCATATTTATTCAACTTTAGTTGCTGGAACCAACCCATGAAGCCACTGCTTCTCATCCCTGAGCTCTGCAGGAGATTTTTATGAAGTGTGAGGAATTTACAGGTGATTGATGGGATATTTAAAAATAATAATTAAAACACTGTCATGTTAACGAAGCTTGTTTTTTTACACAGACACTGCACAAGCAAAGGGATTTAATTGATAGATTTCAGCTAGAAACCTGCTGAAAGTCCTAACTGTATACGAGTGAACATCTAAATGAAACATGATCATGTGCCATGTCAATACATCTGTAGAATATTTACACTTATTTGCAGGTTTGTTTGCTGACCCTCCCACACGCTGACCCTGTTCCAGCAGTTCCTTCCAGACTTTGTTTGGTCTGTAACTGTGGAGATTGGAGGCGTTTTTTTCCCTGACCTCGAGACGCTGCAGCACGCCGCACAATCCCAGTCCTGTCATTAACACTGAGTGAGAACGACTGCAGTTACACACTCTTACACACACCGAGCTATAAAAACATTATTAGAAGTGGAAATATAAAGAACGTGTGTGGGAGCTGCTCCTCTCTGGTGTACAACACATACATGTGATGGGAGATAAAGCCAGCGTGTTTCTGAGTGCAGCACTCATTCATTTTGGACTTGAATTTGTTTTGTCAGGATCAAGATTAGATCAAATGGAGAATGAGTGATTTATTGAGTGAACACTCAGGAACCTCGCAGACGGAGATGATGAAGATGAAGGATGTGACGGAGAAGATGAAGATGACAGATGTGATGGAGATGATGAAGATGAAGGATGTGACGGAGAAGATGAAGATGACAGATGTGATGGAAATTGTGAAGATGATGGAGATGATGAAGATGATGGATGTGATGGAAATTATGAAGATGATGGAGATGACGGAGATGATGAAGATGACACAGCAAGATCAAATGTAATCTACACCAAATAAAATAAATAAATCGACACCAGAGACGCACATTCCATCACTTCACACATGCATTGTGCAGATTTTGTGAGCGTTCATGTTCCCTCTGAATTACACAGAAATCATCAAACAGAGACAGACGATGGAGTTTAACACAATAAACCAACAAACCAAAAGACAGATGTGTGTGCAGATGTGTGTGCAGATGTGTGTGCAGATGTGTGTTGGTGCTGCATTCAGATTTTGAAGCTCTGCTAATGTAAGAATGTTATTCTACAGGATAAAGGACAGCTCTAGGATATTGATGCTAATGGATGGATTAGCATGCAGCACGTGTTCATTCCCACTGCTGCTCATTAGATAAAGATCTAAAGAAAGCTGAAGGAAGGAAGATTTAAGTCTTTAAAACAAACACAAACCTCCTGCACCTTTAATTAGAACAAATACCTTTAACAGGCCTCGTAGCTGTTAGTCGCTACATTCTAAAATCTTTTCAGCCATTAACGTAGTTTTATGATGAACCCAATGTGTATTTCTCAGACATCCTGTCACGCCTGCTCACGTTAGCTAACATTAGTTAACATGCCACACTGAGATGACCTCATGTTAGCTAGCATGTTGGCTAGCAGTAAACTGCTAAAAATCCCTTAGATATCCTTCCACAAATGAGATTAACTCCTTTTAAACAGCTAGTTAGCAAAAAGAGTATTGGAGATTCTCCCTGAGGCACAGGGAGAACATGCAAACTCCACACACACACACACACACACACACACACACACACACACACACACACACACACACACACACACGCCAGAGGCGGGAATCGAACCCCCAACCCTGGAGGTGTGAGGCAAACGGGCTAACCACCAAGCCACCATGCCTCCCGCAATGGATATATGAAAAGTTAAAATCCTCTCTCATGTAAAATTAACTAGCTAACTTATGTTAGCATTAACATCCTACAAAATACCATCATGTTAGCTCACTTATAGACATACTTATACTTATAGACATACAGGTGACGTAAAATTGACTTTACATTAGCTAATATTTGCTAACTGGCTAAATTAGGCAGAGTAGCACTCCTGATTATGATTGATAAAGGTTTTTATCCTGATAAACTTCCAGAAATCCAGTCACAGTGATATTAGCTCATTTTAGCCAGCTAGTTAGCCAGGTAAATACTGAATATTAAGTTAATTAAATTTAAATCCTCTCTCAGGTTAGCTTGTAGCTGCTACAAACAAAATCCTGTCTGAAATCCTTTCACAAACAAGCTAATATTAGCTAGCTGACTAAAAACACTCTGATGTAGTGTTCTATGTAGAAGCGGAGATTGAACTGAAGAACCATTAAAGGTTCTAAATTGTGCTAAGTGTGTGTATTAGCTGGGTACGTGTGCGGGACAAACTCCTCATTACTGGTCTGAAGGTTCTTCAAGGGTTCTTCGGATGTCCATCAGATAACTAAAGGTACTATATTATTAATTAATTAATTATTATTATAATTTGGTACTTAGCTTAGCTTAGCTTAAAAGAAACGTTGTTATAGGGTCCTCCCGAAACAGGAGTTTTCTACGATTGTTTAAATAGAGGTGAGTATTAAACATGGAGAGTTTATTAGAAACAGATGGAAAGCCACAGGGAAGGTTTGTATTGTGCATGAAAATGAGGAACCTGAGGTTCTGCCAAGCACCGAGACAAACTCTGCTGAATAAAAACTACACGTTAATCTGCTTCACCCTCACTGCTATGTATAGATTTTGCCGCCCCTTTAATTAGATGTTTTGTTTGAGTATTGTGTTACTGTAGAGGTTCTCCGCTGCTTTTCTTTCTCTAGTCGGTTGTTAAAGAAGCGCCGGTGAGTGCAGCTGTTCCGTACACACCCCGTAATTTTAGGTCTCGTAGATGCACTGATTAGCAGTTACGCGAGAACCTGACGCTCAGAACGCTCTCCACACAGCTAATGGATTAAGAAGCTGAGCATTGAGATGCCGGAGATATGAAAGATCTTTACATGCTGTTGAATAATTTAGGATTATTCACATATTACTTAATAATTCATTCATCTCAGCCTTTAATTTGTACCTTGTTGCAGAGAACCGACTGCACATTAGCTGGTAGTTTTGAAAAAAGATGTCTGTTCTTTTCCTATTCCTGTTACTCATTCTTCTGGATTATAAACCAGCGCGTTCGCATTGTTATTTATTCTCTATTTGATTTTTTAAAGCCTGAAGTCAGCTATACTACACACCAATCAAGCATAACATTATGACCACCTCCCTGATATTGTGTCGGTCCTCCTGACAGCCCTGACCCGTCCTGCACTGTGTATTCTGACACCTTTCTATCAGAACCAGCATTAACTTCTTCGGCAATTTGAGCAACAGTAGCTCATCTGTTGGATCGGATCACACGGGCCAGCCTTCTCTCCCCACGTGCATCAATGAGCCTCGACCACCCATGACCCTGTCTCCGGGTCACCACTGTTCCTTCCTTGGACCACTTTTGATAGATACTGACCACTGCAGACCGGGAACACCCTGTCATAGCCTGTCAAGAGCTACAGTTTTGGAGATGTTCTGATCCAGTGGTCTAGCCATCACAATTTGGCCCTTTATCAAACTCGCTCAAATCCTTACGCTTGTCCATTTTTCCTGCTTCTAACACATCAACTTTGAGGACAAAATGTTCACTTGCTGCCGAATATATCCCACCCACTAACAGGTGCCATGATGAGGAGATACTCAGTCTTATTCACTTCACCTCTCACTGCTCATAATGTTATGGCTGATCGGTGTAAGAAACATAAGGCACAGAAGAACTATCTGAAACAGATGGGTTTTTATTAATCATTAAACTTAAAGAAGAAAAATTAGGCACAGATGAAGAAAAAGCCCTGAAACTTGCCCAAAAACGTCAGACTCTGGAAGAAACGGTTCTTTTTATCGTAGATACGCCCCCTGCATTCACACTGCATCTTTGCTGTAGCCTGTATTTGTGGAAGCTGATTACATTTCATTCTATCATTTACTTTAAAACAAAGTCTTGATGAAGTGGAGCTTCTTTAAACCAGACTCACTAGACCTGCGTTTCCACCTGCGCTCTCCATCCAGAACTCGTACACTTGGTGTCGATCCTGGCAGCCCGGGTTCAGGTGAAGAAGCTTGAGCCCCAGGTTATGAAAATAAATTCAAATGAAACACAGATTCAGATTTTAGGATGAACTTAAACCTAAATGATATTTACTCACATAGACAGTTTGGTAATTATTAGCTTGAGATCCATTAACGAACATAAGTTCTTACGTAAGTGTATTTTACGTGTAACGTTTCCCTTCACGTCAGTGTCACGTTCAGAATATAAACGAGTTCTGATGAGAAAAATGTAATCCTTTCGCTCAACACTGTAATAGTCTGTACTATTAATAATAATAATAATAATAATAATAATAATAATAATAATAATAATATTACTAGTAATAATACTAATAATTCCACTGATGTTGAGTTCCTAAGGTCTGTATGGCTGTAGAGTGCACTTCCTGAGGTGACCTGTGAGGGATGGTTTCAGTGTGTAGTGGTGTTTTGGGGGTTATAATACACGCCGGCGCTGCTCAGGTCGCTCAGGAGCGTGGGGGTGAGTAACTTGACGCTTGCTCGCTCGCTGTTCTGCGAGGTTTTGCAGTGAGCTATAATAAACAGGATTGCTGCAGTGGAGTGAGGCCTTCTCTTTCTCAGCTTTTTGCAAAATCACACTCCATATGGTGCGAACAAACGGCCGGTCCCGGATTCACACTGGGATTCGTCTGCATCTCATAGTTCTGCAGGTCTTTTTGTGCTGATAAACGATAGATGAGAACAACAAGATGCTGAAAGATATTTCATTTTTAAAAGGTTAAAAACGATAAAGCAGACACTATGAGAAAGTGAAGCTGTACGATTAGTGATCAGGGTTTTCTTCTAACAGCACATCACCTCGTGTTTTATTTCTCTCACTCCACAGCAGCTTACTAACTAAACATTTTTATTGATTTGTTCATGAATACAGTCACTTCCTGTCTTCTTCCACTTCCTGTAGTCTCTCCTGTTCTATCAGCTATAAACACTCGTCCCCTCAGCAGTCTCTCTTTATTCTCTCTCTCTCTTCAGCTATAAACACTCGTCCCCTCAGCAGTCTCTCTTTATTCTCTCTCTCTTCAGCTATAAACACTCGTCCCCTCAGCAGTCTCTCTTTATTCTCTCTCTCTTCAGCTATAAACACTCGTCCCCTCAGCAGTCTCTCTTTATTCTCTCTCTCTTCAGCTATAAACACTCGTCCCCTCAGCAGTCTCTCTTTATTCTCTCTCTCTTCAGCTATAAACACTCGTCCCCTCAGCAGTCTCTCTTTATTCTCTCTCTCTTCAGCTATAAACACTCGTCCCCTCAGCAGTCTCTTATTCTCTCTCTCTTCAGCTATAAACACTCGTCCCCTCAGCAGTCTCTCTTTATTCTCTCTCTCTTCAGCTATAAACACTCGTCCCCTCAGCAGTCTCTCTTTATTCTCTCTCTCTTCAGCTATAAACACTCGTCCCCTCAGCAGTCTCTCTTTATTCTCTCTCTCTTCAGCTATAAACACTCGTCCCCTCAGCAGTCTCTCTTTATTCTCTCTCTCTATCAGCTATAAACACTCGTCCCCTCAGCAGTCTCTCTTTATTCTCTCTCTCTTCAGCTATAAACACTCGTCCCCTCAGCAGTCTCTCTTTATTCTCTCTCTCTATCAGCTATAAACACTCGTCCCCTCAGCAGTCTCTCTTTATTCTCTCTCTCTTCAGCTATAAACACTCGTCCCCTCAGCAGTCTCTTATTCTCTCTCTCTTCAGCTATAAACACTCGTCCCCTCAGCAGTCTCTCTTTATTCTCTCTCTCTTCAGCTATAAACACTCGTCCCCTCAGCAGTCTCTTATTCTCTCTCTCTTCAGCTATAAACACCTGTCCCCTCAGCAGTCTCTCTTTATTCTCTCTCTCTATCAGCTATAAACACTCGTCCCCTCAGCAGTCTCTCTTTATTCTCTCTCTCTTCAGCTATAAACACTCGTCCCCTCAGCAGTCTCTCTTTATTCTCTCTCTCTTCAGCTATAAACACTCGTCCCCTCAGCAGTCTCTCTTTATTCTCTCTCTCTTCAGCTATAAACACTCGTCCCCTCAGCAGTCTCTCTTTATTCTCTCTCTTCAGCTATAAACACTCGTCCCCTCAGCAGTCTCTCTTTATTCTCTCTCTCTCTCGCACACACACACACACAAACACACACACACACATGCTGATACACAGCACTGACACTAGAGACCCCTTACACCACATCACACACACACACACACACACACACCTTGAATATTAGCTAAATGTGTGTTGAAGTCCCTGAGTCAGTGAGTAATATATTCAGGATTAAATACTATAATACACTAGCAGTCGCTCTGTTCCAGAAGAGTCTATTTGATATCACTCTCAGTGTCCTGCTTCACTCTGGGGTCTGATGTCATAATACTTAATAATCCAGAGGGCAGTATCAGATCCTCTGTGGTTGGGAAAGATACGGCTCTCTGCCATGTTTACTTTCTGTTTCTGTCCAGGCTTTTTGCTGGAGGCTGCTGCTGAAAGGTCAGGCCAGGGACACGGCGTCCTAAACCCCCACTGTACAGCATTCCTACCAAGGAATTTCATCTCATTCTCTGAGTTCATCACTAATTTATAGCTGTAATTAAAAATAAAATAATAATAATACAAATAAATATATTCATATTAATACTAATACTACTACTAATAATGCAAAAATGTACATGTAAAATAGGAAACAAAATAAGAGCATAAGGGGTTGAATAAAATATCCGACAAAATATAAATACCAAAAATTAAACAAAACACTACTACTTATAATAATAGAACAAGAAGAAATGTAAAAATGAAGATAAATAAAAAATTCTAAATAAAATGTAGCCACACAGACAGCGAAGAAGAAGAAGAAGAAGAAGAAGAAGAAATGGCATAAAGATAAGATTACTAAAATAAATGACAACATATTTGCATACAAATTAAATCCATAAAATAAAACTAAAATTTTAATATTAAAAACATATTAATGAATAAATGAATGATAAAATGTATAATTATTTACTAGATCTCTCTCTCACACACCTATCTTTATCAAAATACTCTAGATTTTATTTTTGTATTTTTCTGGATCTGTAGATTTTAACATCAGATCCTTTTCTGTTCCTCTCTGAACTCAACACATCAGTGCTGCAGTCCATCCTTCACCTTTACTCCAGCTGGCTGCGTTAAACACACACTTCCCTCAAACTGCAGTATCTCCATTGTTTTAATGTCAGGACATTAATCAGGCAACACACACACACACACACACACACACACACACACACACACACACACACACACACACACAAAACGCTCCTCGGATCTCTGGGGTGTAAACAGTGGAATGTTCTGTAGCGACACATTTATTGACGTGTGTAAAACGCAGAGCTTCCTGCAACGTTACATCTCTCGGGAATCTGGAAGCGTTTCCGAGCTCGAGACTCGAGGAGGAAGAGCCTGGAGTTTCAATAAGCTCAGTGTGTGTAATTACATCATCTTATAACATTACATTAGATTGTATTATACAGCTGAGTTCTGGACTCTGACAGGTTTCTGACCGTAGCACAGGTTTATATTGATGCACTCGCTTATAATACGTTACCGTTTCTATAGCAACAGCTCACTCGAACAGAGTCGTACAGCAGGCGCTCCACATAAACGGATTAAAAAAAAAAGGTTTTCTGTAGTTTGTGTAACGTGTAAGGAAGGAGTCTCCAGTGTCAGCACTTTAACACAGAACACCACTGTGCGCTTGTATTCCATAAATAAATACATATTCTATTAAATCCTGCTTTTTTCAGAGACACATGCTGTTGTCTGAGACACGAGACATATTTCTTGAGGACATGCAGGGAGTTTCACCACGGCCTTCATCATTATTCCACAGCGATTCGATGTGAAACAGAGGTGAGAGGTGGTAATAAAGAATTTTCCGGATTTCTGTCCAAGAACACGACAGCATAGCTAAATACATTAGGGCTCTAATTAAGAAAAACACACATGAATTAAATAGTCTGATTATTTCAGGGCTTTTTCTGCTTCATTGACTTGTTGCTGTCGAATGCAGAACACAGATAAGGAATAAATCTCTGTTATAAACATAAGATATTAATCACAGCAGCAGTGTGAAATAATGCTTACATGCTGGACAAAGATGAAGGGAGTGAAAACAGATGGAACAAATATTCTGCAGTTTTCTTTCAAATGTTTAAGAATAAGTTAGAATCTTAATTTTGACCCTGAATAGCGATCTTCTATCTTTATGTAACTGTAAATATCATATTTACACTTGTGAATATTTTGATGTACAATAACTGCATTTAGATGCACAGGTACATGACCCACATCCAGGAAATATGTTAATCATCTATTTTACAATGATATATATATATATATATATATGCCTCAGATTTGTGAAATCAGACCCTCACATGATAGAATAAACATTGGATTAGAGCAGACTGAAGATGGCACCACGAGTGATGGAGGAGATAGAGGATTCGTGCTCGCTGCATCGTGTGTGAAGAAAACCCAAAGCATGCTCTCACTCAGTCACGCATGACCTCATAACAACATATTACCATCATGCTCCACCAGTTTCAGCCTAAAAATCCCACGCACAATCGCATGCACACCGGTTTCTGGATTTAGAAGCTCAAAAAGCCTCACCACACCTACCATTCCTGCTGCGGCACGTCGATGACCAGCAGGATTTTGAACCTCTTGGCCACAGGGACGGATGTCTGCTCGACGAGCCCTGCCGAGGCTGCTGTTTGCTTCACTACGTTAGTGATGGAGCTGAAGAATCCTGCACCTGAGGGCTGGGCAGCAGGTTGGGGTTTTCTCTCCGAGTTCGGGCTCGGGCTCTGGCCCGGAGAGACCTGAGGAGCCGATTCAGAAACCGCCCCGGTTGGAGGAGGCTGGGAAGGATCGGGTTTCTGCAGGTCTGATAGGTAACCGTTGGGCAGGTTGGAGATGAAGGTGCTGTCAGAGAGACGGCGGCGCAGGTAGTTCATGGCTGTGGATGAGGATTGAATCTAAAGTCCTGACCCAGGATGGAGGAACTGGCGCTGCTCAGATAAGGACTGCAGGATGTACGCAAGCTTTTCGAGAGATGAGAAAGCTTTTCACTTGCCAGAATGGAGCGGGTTTCCTCCTCGCTTCTCTCTGCTTCCTCTCGGCTCTCAACGCCTGGGATGCTGACGTCGTTTCGTCCTCATCCACCAATCAGACGCTCCGAAAGCCTGCAGGAGACAAGATGCTCGACTCCCTCTCTCCACCCCTTCCCCCCTCCCCTTCCCCCGCTCCACAGCTTCACGACCGTCATGGCTTTCGATCCGCTGCAGAAAGAGAAAAAAAGATAAATAAATAACGCAAACCAGGGGGGTTTCCAGTGCCGTTGAATAAAATGGAGAAATGACATGATCTCCGGGTCGCAGGAAAATAAAGGGGCCTGAAATGTGACGTCAGATTACAAGATGTGTGTGTTTTTTCTCTCTTTTTTTAAAAAAAAAAAAAATTAAAAATTAATAAACAGGATGCATCTCTACACTACGGGCAACACCCTGTAATGTGCAGTGCAACTGATTTTATTTTTACTGTACTGACCTCCTTTATCAACAAACCAATAAATAAATAATATACTGATAAAATAACAGTTTTATATCCCCACCCTTTTTATCCCCAAACAAGCTGAATCACATAATAAGAAGAAGAAAGGGTTTAATGAAGATAGACTTTAATTGATTTAAATCCTGGGTTTTGATTGTAAAGGAGTCAAAAATGATTGATAAAAGATCAATTCTGAATAAAACAAATTAAAAGACTTTTATATAAACACCATCTAGATCTAGGGTTAGAGTTTTTAGCGTTTAAGTCTACAGGCCATTTTAAATAAGCATACAAACTCCATATTTTATGCTTATATTAAGATTAAATGTGCATGGCGTGTGTTTTTGTATTAAATAATATTTTTGTTATCATTGTTCGTGTCGCTAACGTCACAGCTACAGGCCAAACCCACAGCACAATAGAGAACTGGGCTAATATGCTAAGATCTTTTGCTAGCTGGCTAGCCCGTTTGTTTAAGAAGTAACGGTTTAAAAGTTTCAGACTATAATTGTATGAATGTGGTTTGCTTATTTAGTTTCCTAACATAAATCTGTCTATGCGTCGAATTTAATTCAGATATTAGTGTTTCGTGTGACGCTTTGGTTTAGCCCGCTAACGCAACTCCAGTTGACTTTGAACGAAGCCGCTAACTTCTTAGCAAATTATCCTGTGAGGTAAATCAGCGCTGCGTGCATGCTAGTTAGCTGTTTGACAGAAGGACTCTGCGGCTTCGTTGCTGCAATTTTAACGTTTAAATCTTCGCTAATTATATTATTTAGTGACTACATTCACTTGTAAAGTCTACTGAAAATTGTCCCGTTTCATAATTAACACTTAAATCACGTTTTCTGGCTTGGCAAAAGAAAACGACTCAAAGTTGATTGAGCTAGATCACTTTTTTCTCGTTGAAGGCTAAGCTAGCTAGCTACGACTTGGCTAGCTAGCTAGCTTGGCTAGCTTTTAAGCTAAATGCTTCTTACGAGAATGGACCTTTTGAGCCACCAATTTATGGATAAAATGAACAACAACATCGGAAGACTTCACTACGATTCTTATGACGGTGAGTGGATGTGGTGTTATCTGTTTTTATTAGCTAAGTAGCTAAACAGTTAGCGAGCTAGCTATATAATACGCATGTAGCGCGTCTAAGACTGATAAAAGTGCTGATCTAATGTTTGTTAATAAACAATTATATTAAATTGCCCCCTCTTCTCGAGTCATAGTTTATTCTCATTTTTTAATTAAGTTTAGCTAGCATAGCTCAGAAGGAAAAATAATTGTGTTTATTTTGCTTCCACTAAATGTGCTCCAGAATATTCAGCTGTGTTAGAATTTATTACGTTTTATTAGATATTACATTCATTCTTTAATTTATTTACCACGCAGTGGTCAGCTGTGCTTAGTGTCACATCTCTCAGGTGGAATAAGGGCGATTTAAAGTGAAACTGGAGATTCAGCTTGCATCTGCTTTGTGTGTGTGTGTGTGTGTGTTGTGTTTTAGATGATTCTGGGGACTCCAGGATGCACACACTGTCCTCGTCCACAGGAAACAGCAGGACAGGGACACCCATAAGCCCCATTAAAAGAAAGTTTGATGATGTGGAAGTGGGCAGTGGTCAGGAGTACGAAAATGAACAAATGGCCAAGATGAGCTGCTTGATTTCTTCTCACCTGTAAGTCTTTCTAAACAACCTCTTCCTCACAGGGATGAAGTTATCGCATCACAGAATTAATTAGTTTCTGAATATTCATGAGCACATCATTTGCATATCAAATGTTTTATATGAAGAAGGAAGTCACTCTGAAGAAACACAACAGAGTGAAACAGAATATATTCTAATCAGAATAGAAAGAAATATAATCATTATTAATAACTAACTTTTATAGAAAGAAACACCGACTAATTAAATAATTAACTAATTAAACTAGTTAAACTAAATGAAGCAGGGGAGCTGAGGAGTCAGGGACACGAACGATAAAGTTACAGTACTTCTCTGACTGTAAATATCATGAGGAGGGTTTCAAACCAAGAACAGTGTGGTGATCACTGATTGGTTGTTGTGGTCAGTGATCGGTTGTCATGGTGATCGGTTGTTGTGGTGATCAGTGATTTGGTTGCAGTGGTCAACAGTGATTGGTTGTTGTGGTGATCAGTGGTTGGTTGTCGTGGTGATTGGTTGTCTTGGTGTTCAGTGATTGGTTGTCGTGCTCATTGGTTGTTATGGTCATCAGTGATCGGTTGTCTTGGTGATCAATGATTGGTTGTCATGGTGGTCAGTGATTGGTTGTTGTGGTCGTCAGTGAATGGCTGCTGGCTTTACACACTGGTGGTCAGTCTGCTGGACCTGCTCTCTCAGTTTGCACACTGAGTAGTCTGTAGTTGTATGTAGCTCCATGGTCCTGGAGGCACTTTCTTTTATTTCACTGTGTACTGCACCAGCTTTATTTGGTTAAGACAGTAAGTGGACAGTAAATGCTTGACCTGAGCTGTGATGCAGAAGCTCTTTTTAAATAAGGCTGTTAAAGGGCTGTAAATAGTCTCCTATAGTGAACATATCACTGTTTTACTGATGTCAGGCTGTTCACAGAGCCTGAGACGCTTCTGAATACACCAATGTCATTTCCTGTTGTTTCGGTTCTAAGGGGAAATCCGGTGGATGGAGACACCAGGCCAGAACCTTGGACCCACTGCCACAACTTGTTTGAGCACGCTTCCTCCGCCATCAGCGGGCTCCATGCCGGCCGTCTGTATTCTCCGTTCCATTTCTATGCCATGGAGCAACCGCTGGCTCTGACCAAAAACAGCACGGACACGGCCAGGTCCTCTTTCCTCCCGTCACTCGGCTCTACGGAGCGACAGCAGGTCAGTTATCAGTACTGTGTCTCAGTGTAGGAGTAATAGAATAAATGAATGAATCAAAATCAGAGTTTAACAGGCATGAGGTGAAATAACTGATTATGTATTTAATGTTGCTCAGAATCGTCCATCTGTGATCACATGTGCTCCGGCGAGTAACCGCACATGCAGTCTCTCAAACTGTCACATGTCTCCAAACGGCTTCACCTCCACCGTCAATAACGTCAAGAGCAAAGCTAACGGTAAGGACTGCTGTTTCCTTTAAATTACTTAGTTAAAGAAAAAACTTGGTTAGCACGTTTGCTTCACACCTCCAGGGTTGGGGGATCGATTCCTGCCTCCGCCATGTATGTGTGGAGTTTGCATGTTCTCCCCGTGCCTCGGGGGTTTCCTCCAGGTACTCCGGTTTCCTCCCCCGGTCCAAAGACATGCATTGTAGGTTGATTGGCATCTCTAAATTGTCTGTAGTGTGTGATTGTGTGAGTGAATGAGAGTGTGTGTGTGTGTGTGTGTGTGTGTGTGCCCTGTGATGGGTTGGCACTCCGTCCAGGGTGTATCCTGCCTTGATGCCCAATGACGCCTTAGATAGGCACAGGCTCCCCGTGACCCGAGAATAGATCGGATAAGCGGTACACAATGAATTGAATGAATGAATGTTTAATGTGTAGTTTATTATAAAGGAGAGTGGATTGATTGTGTGTGTGTCCCCGCATGTCCTTGTTTCTCTCCCTCTCGTTAGCCAACGCTGTGTGCGATCCCGTGATTGAGGAACATTTCCGACGCAGCTTGGGGAACATCTACAGAGAGCCGGAGGTGGCGTCTAACTCTGTGTCCATCACCGGGTCAGTGGATGATCACTTCGCCCAGGCACTGGGAGACACCTGGTTACAGATTAAAGCCAAGGGCAGTGGCTCCGGGAGTCCCGAGTCCACTTCATAAAGTTCTTCATCGAACCCGTCTGAACCTTCTGGGTTGGTTTGTCTTGGGTTAAACTCCTTTCACTTCAAGTCTGAGCTCAGAAATAATTTCTATTATTATTATTATTATTATTATTGTTAGTGGAGTTTTTTTTGGCTGAGCAGGCTGCCTTCCATGCCCCATGTTTAGTTTTATTTTCTAGGCTTTAGATTGGATCAGTAATTCCTCTCTCAGATCTTAGACCATAAGGATGGACACAGTTGTGCTGGAATTTTGGCACTGCATTTAAATCAGCAGTATGTAATGTTTAAACCTGTTCATTCAGCTGCTTCTCAGTTGGTTTATGCCTCACAGGTCACCCTTGAGGTCTGATTTGTACATCTGTGCAAATATATTTTATTCTGTTTTATTTAAAATAGAAAAAGTAAAAGCTGTTTAAACTTGACTCAGAACCAGTACCAGCACATGCCATTAAACAGAACTAGTCAGGAATCCATTACCTATATAAAGCTGTACTGCAGTAAAACACTACATATTTTATTTTTAAGAGTGTTTTTACACTTTTATTCTTTTGGTCTAGTCCAGAGGTGTCAAATCTCGTTCCAATCAAGCTGGAGCCACACCTGTTTAATCAGCTGACCTTGGCTTTCAGTGGACTCAGGTGTGGCTTCTGCTTGGTTGGAATGAAGACCTGCACCACCCCGGGCCTTTGTGAATAAGACTGGACACTCCTGGTTCAGACTGAATCTGAGGAAAACTGGTTCTTTTGGTTAGTTTGCTATTTGGCACCTTTTACAAATTAAAATGTCGGTACTGTCTGAGGTGTTTAGGGGTGACATAAGAACTCCTCAAACTAATCTTAACCAGGCGCTAAAGGGAAGATCGAACATTTATAAAAATAACTTGCTTGTGCTTCGCTCAGTTTAACAGCTCGGGGGGGGAAAAGGCAGTTTGATTCACTTACTGCAGTGAGTCGGTACAGAGTCGAATCTCTTTCTCACTGGAGTTCATTTCATTCGTACTCCCGTTGTTCAGACTCTCTGACCCCAGTGTAACTGCCCACTGTGTTCTCGTGTCTAAAGAGCACTGGAGAACACACCAGGGTTCACTGAATATTGCAGAGCAGTAGAGGTTCCTGTACATTGTGGTCAGCGTAGCGCCACACTGGCCCCCTAATGACAGGGTCTGATAACACACACTACTTTCAGCATTTCATACACATTCACATATTTGCAAAACCATAAATCAGACCAAAAGGGGAGGGGCTTAACCCTGAGCTGTGGATGTGGGTGGAGCTAATTGTGTAAACAGAAGCATGCATTTACAGAACATAAACCTTTTAACCTTTACAAATGCTTTTAGGACATATTTAGAATGAAAGTTATCACTCTGATAAAGTGTAATCATCATTTTCACCTGAACGCCACCTCGTGTTTATTTCAAAACTAATTTCAGATTCTTCACCAAGATTAGACTCGACGTCCTTACAGCAGGGTCCCGGTCCTGTGGTGTAATTATGCAGTGCCTTGTCTAGTCTGATCCTGATACACCTACAGGAGAGTCGGTTTTCGTCTTTTTTTTTTTTTTAAATCAGAGAAACTTGTACAGGACTTGGTGTGAAAAGTTTTCACACACATTTTCGAACAATAGATTCATGCCAACAGGGCCGTGAACAAATATCAGTCATGGGGTTTGTTTTGAATATGTTTTTTTTAAAAAGGCTGCCAAAGAAGCGTTCTTCTATTTTGATACGTGTGCTGTATTTTATAATCTTCTCAAATGTGCAGATTTTTAGATTTAAAACACAAAATCCAAGAGCATCTTCTGATTCTGTTCGCAGAATCAATCACGTTGAGTTTTTACGTAATTCTACATTTATTCACAGATTCTCAACACACCAGTAAGATACGCAGCATCCTGGACTCTGGACCGAGGATGTCTTTAACTTTTCATCTCTAATCCATACTCATTACCCTGACACACAAACCCCTTGTCTATTTTATTCCTAATCTTTAATCTGCTTAAATATCTACTTCAAATAGCTGGTATCTATTACACACAGACTTCTATCTTTATACCGTTGGTTCTTAGTTTTATTTTTTAATCAGTAACGGTTATAGAAAGTCCTGCTGCTGGAACAGTGTACTCGATATATTTTTTTAACAAATGTCTTTTAGATACAACGGCATCTCGCTTCGAAGCACAGCCTCTGGAAAGGCATTTACATGCAGTATACACAGCTTTTAAACAACCATTTCACTTATTCACAGAAATATAGCGCTTTTTTACAGGACTGAGTGAGATGAGCAGCAGCTTTACTGCACCGTGTCTTTACCGCACTACACTTTTATTATCACGTTACGCAGTGACCCGCTTCTGGAACAGCCGTGTGCCGATATCTAGTTTCATATTTCATCATATTATTACAGTACTTTAAAAAGAACAGTTTTTCCTCATGTAGTAAGTACAATTTTCTTTATGATGGATGCAATCGATTGCAAACAGATTTCAGGATAAAAAAAAAATCAACTAAATCTAAAATAACATTTTAACACGCACTATTTCAGAATTTCACTTTCACACATTTGTGCGTGTGTGCTTTTAATTATCACTCAAAAATACACCTTCCTTTTCCTCTTTTTACAAAATTCTAAATTATTGACATTTGAGTAGTGGCCCCTCCTTCTTCTCTCCATGTTGCGCCAGTCACATGTTTTGGTCAGCGCTGTCTCTCATCTCGTCTGAACTCACGCTTCAGTGATGTGCTTTCTGTCACAGTAAATGTTTTAAATAAAAAAAATGCACTGCCATTTTAGACAGTTTACACAAAAAGATGATGCAGTCCTGCTTTTAATGGTCATATCAAACACTACAAAGCCCACACTACAGCAGGGACTGTGCTTTAGTACCTAGAACACTAAACATGTTGCTGGTGTCAATCAAGACACAAACTCTTCTCTGTAAACTGTTGCACTCCATCATAAACAACTCGGTTGCATCTCTTTAATAAACAAACCGCTGTGTTCAAATGAAAGGGGATAGATTTTATACTTGATTATCGGCACATGTCCTGTTCTTTTTTTTTTTTTTACAGCTACGTTCATGTCCGGTCTGGTATGGTGTCCTGTCCCCGGACTGACGCCGGACACTCGCTCATTTATACCTCTGTGTTCTTGTTTTTTTGCAACAGCCGATCAAGTCTGAAATCTTGAGTCTCCGTAATCGGTCCTCGCTAAGCACGAGGCGTTTGTCCAGTAAACATGTGCCGAGATTATATTTTCTTATCCTGACAAAAAGTTATGAAGGCAGGACTATAATCATAAATCAGCTGGGAGGCAGTTTCCATGGTAACCATTAAGGTTACTTAGCCGATATCAATCGAATCAGATAACTGGCGATCCGGTGGTTTTCTACACGGCACCGTTTTATTTTATAGTTATACACACACAATTTAATGACGTTTTTCAGTAAAAGAAAAAGCGAATCGGAAACAATGCCATAAAAGATTATAGAATTAAGCAAAAGTAATTTTGAACAGATGAGCCACAGCGACTGAGATGCGTTGGTATTTAGCAGGCGTTCTCTCTCACCCTTTAGTTGTCGTTTTCAGCTTCGGTGAGTTTTGCCTTTTATGGAGTTTTGTGGGTGTGGTTAAATGTTCATGCTATGAAAGCGCTGAGTAATTAACTCCTGCTTAAATGTTCCTCAGCATACACGTGTGCGTAATATGAAGAAAATCCGAGTTACTGATCTTTTTGTAAATCTGGAGTGGATTTATATTTTGAGGAACATTTACACACAACTTTTGCTTAAAGATGGAAGTGTTGCCTTCTGATGGAGGACAGGAGCTGAGTGAAGAGAGAGCATTGTCACGTGTGTGTAGTGTAGAAGATTATTAGCACATGCTTACTGCTGAGCACCAGAACAAAAACATTAAAGGGCTTATTGAAATATTCAATAGAAAAAATGGAAAATAATCATTTAATAACCATTTAAGTTTCCCACACGCCAAAGTGAACATTAATTCCACCGAGGCTTTCCTTCTTCCTTCTGGGATTTTTTTCTGTAGCTCTTGTGTAATATAAAAAATGACCATCGTTACGCAGTGCGTGATGAAATGACCAGGTTTTTTTTCTCTGATTTTTACTTATAACTTCACAATATCTTCATATTTAATATCCATTTCGCATGCCTCTCTTTTTTTTTTTTTTTTTACTTGAAAAAAGTTGATCTTTTTATCTGAGGTCAGTTGACTGGCAGAACAGTTTGGGGGAAAGTCTAAATTTTTATCCGGAGTTTTGAGGAAGCTTCAGAATCCCGTGGTTGTTTGTTGTACGTGGTTAAAGTGGAAAAGGGGCTGCGTCCTCGCGTTGTAAGAGCTCTCTGAATAAATAGTGAGAATATTATAGCTAGTATATATGTAACTCTATTTACTTATTTGGCTGTTTTTTCTTACAAGTGCCACTTTTATAAGCATTAAACCGGAGAAAATAAATAAAAAGTCTTGTAACAAATTCGTCTAATGATTGTTATTGAAAGGGTGTGGCTGCATGCTAATGAGATTCAAACCGAGATTTATTGTCTTTCATTTCTCATTCTCTAAAAGTCAAGCAAGTCTCTAAAAACAAACTTCACATCAGCTCATACTGCCCTAAAACTTCACTTAATGAATTCAGAAACAAAGCAAGTGTGGGATTATAAATCATTATAAACAATCGAGAGTGGGATTATAAATCATTATAAACGCTGAGAGTGGGATTATAAATCATTATAAACACTGAGAGTGGGATTATAAATCATTATAAACGCTGAGAGTGGGATTATAAATCATTATAAACGCTGAGAGTGGGATTATAAATCATTATAAACACTGAGAGTGGGATTATAAATCATTATAAACAAACACTGAGAGTGGGATTATAAATCATTATAAACAAACACTGAGAGTGGGATTATAAATCATTATAAACAAACACTGAGAGTGGGATTATAAATCATTATAAACAAACAAACACTGAGAGTGGGATTATAAATCATTATAAACAAACACTGAGAGTGGGATTATAAATCATTATAAACAAACACTGAGAGTGGGATTATAAATCATTATAAACAAACAAACACTGAGAGTGGGATTATAAATCATTATAAACAAATAAACACTGAGAGTGGGATTATAAATCATTATAAACACTGAGAGTGGGATTATAAATCATTATAAACAAACACTGAGAGTGGGATTATAAATCATTATAAACAAACACTGAGAGTGGGATTATAAATCATTATAAACAAACAAACACTGAGAGTGGGATTATAAATCATTATAAACAAACACTGAGAGTGGGATTATAAATCATTATAAACAAACACTGAGAGTGGGATTATAAATCATTATAAACAAACAAACACTGAGAGTGGGATTATAAATCATTATAAACAAATAAACACTGAGAGTGGGATTATAAATCATTATAAACACTGAGAGTGGGATTATAAATCATTATAAACACAGAGAGTGGGATTATAAATCATTATAAACACTGAGAGTGGGATTATAAATCATTATAAACACTGAGAGTGGGATTATAAATCCTTATAAACACCGAGAGTGGGATTATAAATCATTATAAACACCGAGAGTGGGATTATAAATCATTATAAACACCGAGAGTGGGATTATAAATCATTATAAACAAACACTGAGAGTGGGATTATAAATCATTATAAACAAACACTGAGAGTGGGATTATAAATCATTATAAACAAACACTGAGAGTGGGATTATAAATCATTATAAACAAACACTGAGAGTGGGATTATAAATCATTATAAACACTGAGAGTGGGATTATAAATCATTATAAACAAACACTGAGAGTGGGATTATAAATCATTATAAACAAACACTGAGAGTGGGATTATAAATCATTATAAACAAACACTGAGAGTGGGATTATAAATCATTATAAACACTGAGAGTGGGATTATAAATCATTATAAACACTGAGAGTGGGATTATAAATCATTATAAACACTGAGAGTGGGATTATAAATCATTATAAACACCGAGAGTGGGATTATAAATCATTATAAACAAACACTGAGAGTGGGATTATAAATCATTATAAACAAACACTGAGAGTGGGATTATAAATCATTATAAACAAACACTGAGAGTGGGATTAT
Source organism: Hemibagrus guttatus (assembly GCA_033459395.1). Classification (NCBI taxonomy): domain Eukaryota; kingdom Metazoa; phylum Chordata; class Actinopteri; order Siluriformes; family Bagridae; genus Hemibagrus; species Hemibagrus guttatus. Next base: position 23,688,262 of record JAUCMX010000017.1, read on the forward strand.
AAATCATTATAAACAAACACTGAGAGTGGGATTATAAATCATTATAAACACTGAGAGTGGGATTATAAATCATTATAAACAAACACTGAGAGTGGGATTATAAATCATTATAAACAAACACTGAGAGTGGGATTATAAATCATTATAAACAAACACTGAGAGTGGGATTATAAATCATTATAAACACACTGAGAGTGGGATTATAAATCATTATAAACACACTGAGAGTGGGATTATAAATCATTATAAACACAGAGAGTGGGATTATAAATCATTATAAACACTGAGAGTGGGATTATAAATCATTATAAACACTGAGAGTGGGATTATAAATCATTATAAACACTGAGAGTGGGATTATAAATCATTATAAACACTGAGAGTGGGATTATAAATCCTTATAAACACCGAGAGTGGGATTATAAATCATTATAAACACCGAGAGTGGGATTATAAATCATTATAAACACCGAGAGTGGGATTATAAATCATTATAAACAAACACTGAGAGTGGGATTATAAATCATTATAAACAAACACTGAGAGTGGGATTATAAATCATTATAAACAAACACTGAGAGTGGGATTATAAATCATTATAAACACTGAGAGTGGGATTATAAATCATTATAAACACTGAGAGTGGGATTATAAATCATTATAAACAAACACTGAGAGTGGGATTATAAATCATTATAAACACTGAGAGTGGGATTATAAATCATTATAAACACTGAGAGTGGGATTATAAATCATTATAAACACTGAGAGTGGGATTATAAATCATTATAAACACTGAGAGTGGGATTATAAATCATTATAAACACAGAGTGGGATTATAAATCATTATAAACACAGAGAGTGGGATTATAAATCATTATAAACACAGAGAGTGGGATTATAAATCATTATAAACACAGAGAGTGGGATTATAAATCATTATAACACCGAGAGTGGGATTATAAATCATTATAAACACCGAGAGTGGGATTATAAATCATTATAAACACTGTGTCACAGACACGCCAGGCTCCAACGACAACCAATCACATCACACTCACTCTCCCGAGTACTAATCACACACACCTGCACGCAATCTCCTTCCCAATCACCTCAGCCATAAAAAGACCACTCACCGTCCGATCTCGTTCCAGACTGAAGGACTCATTCACAAGCCACGCTCCCTTATGCTCGTCTGTCTTCTATGTTTCTCCGCTTCCCGTGTTTCCCTGTGTGTGTGTGCGCGCGCGCGCGCGCTCATCTCCCTGCTCCAGATCCGCTCCCGTTCCCGTCATCTCTCCCGGATCATCCACAGCATTCCTCGCAGGGCAGTATCTCTCTCTCTCTACCTCTTCATTCACTCCCTTCACATCCAACAGTTGCTCTCTGCTACCTGGTCATAATAAAACATCAGAACTGTGTATTTCTGTCTCCGTGCCTTCTGTCCCGTAACAGAAGATCGGACCACAGCAGTATGGATCCAAGCAGCACTCCACCAGATCCACTCCAAGACCTGGTCGCGGCATTGCGGCAGGCACTCGCCGCTCTACCGGCTCCTGCTCCTACACCCCCCGCCATCACTTCTGCTGACACCGTCACCGCTTCTTTGGCGCCGCTGTGTTCCAGTCCCATGGCCCAACCGGTGCCCTACTCTGGCTCGGTGGAGGATAGCAACGGGTTTCTACTGCAATGCTCCCTGGTCCTGGAGATGCAGCCTCACCTGTATCCTACCGAGCGGTCTAAGGTGGCGTTCATCATCACCCAGCTACGTGGCCAGGCTCTTCTCTGGGCTGAGTCCCTGTGGTCCCAGGACTCCCCCGTGGTGCAGTCTTATGCCAGGTTCGTAGAGCACTTCAAGGAGGTGTTCGGGAAGCCCTCCTGGGACTCGTCGGTCGGAGAGGAGCTCTGTAAGCTCCGACAAGGGAAACTAATGGTCACCGAATACGCCATCCAGTTCAGGACGCTGGCTGCCAAGAGCGGCTGGAATGAGCAAGCTCTTCTCGCTGCCTACCGTCAGGGATTAAACCCACAGGTGAGGTTGCATCTCGCTGCCCACGAGGACGCAATCGGGTTGGAGAGGTTGATCCAACTCTCCATCCGTGTTGCTACTCGCATGCAGTCGTGTGTCCACAGATCCCAGGACCAGTCGCGCCCATACAACAGGCGCGAACGACCAGAACCTGTCAGCCCTCCAGAACCAGTTCCAGAACCAGCTCCAGAGCCCATGCAACTGGGGACGACGCATCTGAACCCCGCTGAGCGGCAGAGGAGGCTGACCCAGAGTCTGTGTCTGTACTATGGCGACCCGGGGCACGCTCTTCCCGTGTGCCCCATCCGTCCCCCGCGGCCCATGGTGAGTACCATCTTCTCATTTCTTCCTCAGATGAAACCACTCACCGGCCATGGGACTGTGCTATTGACCTGCTTCCGGGTGAACCAGTGCCCAGGGGAAGGATTTACCCCCTGTCCGTTCCGGAGGAGAAGGCCATGGAGGAATACATCAAGGAGGCCCTGGCGCAAGGTTACATCCGCCCGTCTACTTCCCCTGCTGCTTCGAGCTTCTTCTTTGTGGCCAAAAAGGACGGAGGCCTCCGACCCTGCATCGATTATCGTGCCCTCAACCAGATAACCGTGAAGTTCCGATATCCTCTGCCCCTCGTCCCAGCGGCCCTGGAACATCTCCGAGGGGCCACCATCTTCACTAAACTGGACCTCCGCAGTGCGTACAACCTCATACGGATACGTGAGGGGGACGAATGGAAGACCGCCTTCATCACACCCACCGGCCACTACGAGTACCTGGTCATGCCCTACGGCCTTGCCAACGCCCCCTCCGTGTTCCTGGATTTTATCCATGAGGTTCTCCGGGAGTTTCTCCACCGGTGCGTACTAGTCTACATAGATGACATCCTGATTTACTCCCGGAGCTTGGCCGAACATTGCCAGCACGTAGCGGAGGTCCTGGGACGCCTGAGAGAATTTCAGCTCTTCCTGAAAGCAGAAAAATGTTCCTTTCATCAGCCGTCAGTGCAGTTCCTCGGGTACAACATCAGCCGTAGTGGCATCCAAATGGACGAGGGGAAGATCGCCGCCGTCAGGGACTGGCCGGCACCCGCTACGGTGAAGGAACTTCAACGGTTCCTCGGATTCGCTAATTTCTACAGGCGGTTCATCAGCAACTATAGCAGCATCGCCGACCCTCTCACCAACCTGCTCCGCAATAAACCCAAATCTCTCCTCTGGTCCCCGGCCGCTGAAGGGGCATTTAACACTCTCAAGAGGGCTTTCACCACCGCTCCCCTCCTGATCCACCCAGACCCCGACAAACCCTTCGTCGTGGAAGTGGATGCGTCCACAACAGGAGTAGGAGCGGTCCTGTCCCAGCAGCAGGGGAATCCTAGCCGCCTCCATCCATGCGCCTTCTTTTCCCACAAGCTCAACCCGGCGGAGAGGACTTACGACATCGGTAACCTACTGGCCATCAAATTAGCCCTCAAAGAGTGGAGGCACTGGCTGGAGGGAGCCAGGCACCCATTTCTGGTTCTTACGGACCATAAGAACCTGGAGTATCTCCGAGCCGCTAAACGGCTCAACCCCCGACAAGCTCGCTGGGCCCTCTTCTTCACACGGTTTGAGTTCTCCATCTCATACAGGCCCGGGTCCAAGAACACCAAGGCGGACGCCCTCTCTCGTATGTTCGCCCCTGAAGAGAGCCCAGAAACACCCGAGCCCATCCTCCCAGCAGACCTGATCGTCAGCCCCATAACCTGGTCCCAGGAAACCCTTCCGCCTGCCAGTGTCTCCACCAACACTCCGCCGGGCTGCCCACCAGGATCCCAGTACATCACCCAAGCACGACGCACTTCCCTCATCCACACCGCCCACACCTCACTTGGCACTGGTCACCCAGGGATCAATGAAACTCTCTCGCTGCTGAGAGATCGCTTCTGGTGGCCCAGCATGGCAGCCGATGTCAGAAGGTACGTGCAGGGGTGTGAAGAGTGCGCCATGGCGAAGACCCCACGCCAGCTACCCTCAGGAAAGCTCCTTCCTCTGCCCGTTCCCAACCGCCCCTGGTCACACCTAGGTGTCGACTTCATCACCGACCTTCCGAACTCCCGTACCCACACCTGCATATTCGTCATCGTCGACCGATTCTCCAAGGCGTGCCGCCTACTGCCGCTGAAGGGGCCACCCACGGCCATGGAAGCGGCAGAATTATTATTCAACCAGGTCTTCCGTTACTTCGGCATCCCGGAGGACATCGTCTCTGACCGGGGCCCCCAATTCGTGTCCAGAGTTTGGAGGACATTCTTCATGCGCCTAGGTGTGGCCGTCAACCTATCATCAGGGTACCACCCTCAGACTAACGGGCAGACGGAACGGAAGATCCAAGAGATCAGCTGCTACCTCCGTACCTTCTGTCACGGCCACCAGGACTCGTGGAGCCAGTACCTGGGCTGGGCCGAGTACGCGCAGAATTCCCTCCGTCAACCTTCCACCGGTCTGACTCCCTTCCAGTGTGTGCTCGGCTACCAGCCACCTCTCTTCCCCTGGTCAGGGGAGCAGTCTGACGTACCGGCGGTCGACCACTGTTTCCGCGAGAGTGAGAGGGTCTGGGGCTCAGCACACCATCAACTGCAGCGCGCCCTGTGCCGACGGAGACTGACAGCCGACCGTCACCGATCCGACGCCCCGGCCTATCAACCGGGGCAGAAGGTCTGGCTGTCAACCAAGGACATCCGGCTACGTCTCCCCAGCCGCAAGCTGAGCCCCAGGTTCATTGGGCCATTCACCATCCTGAAGCAGGTCAACCCGGTCACATATAAGCTCCAGCTACCACGAGGGTACCGTATTCACCCCACATTTCATGTTTCCCTCCTCAAGCCTCACCATCCCTCTGTTCTTCCCTCCACAGAGCCTGGCGAGGACGCAGCTGAACCCCCCCTCCCACTCCTACTAGACGACGGGACCGCCTACGGGGTGAAGGAGATCCTGGACTCCCGGCGCCGTGGCGGTCGACTCGAGTACCTGGTGGACTGGGAGGGCTATGGCCCGGAGGAACGCTCGTGGGTTCCGCGGGATGACGTCCTCGACCCCGACCTTCTGACGTGCTGCCACGCAACGCACCCCCACAGACCTGCTCCGTGTGGGAGGGGTAGACCGCCACGACGTCGGGGTCCGCGGCCCTCAGGAGCGGGCCGTGAGGAGGGGGGTACTGTCACAGACACGCCAGGCTCCAACGACAACCAATCACAGCACACTCACTCTCCCGAGTACTAATCACACACACCTGCACGCAATCTCCTTCCCAATCACCTCAGCCATAACTCACACACACAGACTCACACACACACCACTCACCGTCCGATCTCGTTCCAGACTGAAGGACTCATTCACAAGCCACGCTCCCTTATGCTCGTCTGTCTTCTATGTTTCTCCGCTTCCCGTGTTTCCCTGTGTGTGTGTGTGTGCGCGCGCGCGCTCATCTCCCTGCTCCAGATCCGCTCCCGTTCCCGTCATCTCTCCCGGATCATCCACAGCATTCCTCGCAGGGCAGTATCTCTCTCTCTACCGTTTCATTCACTCCCTTCACATCCAACAGTTGCTCTCTGCTACCTGGTCATAATAAAACATCAGAACTGTGTATTTCTGTCTCCGTGCCTTCTGTCCCATAACACACTGAGAGTGGGATTATAAATTATTATAAACACTGAGAGTGGGATTATAAATCATTATAAACAAACACTGAGAGGGGGATTATAAATCATTATAAACAATGAGAGTGGGATTATAAATCATTATAAACACAGAGTGGGATTATAAATCATTATAAACACTGAGAGTGGGATTATAAATCATTATAAACACAGAGTGGGATTATAAATCATTATAAACACTGAGAGTGGGATTATAAATCATTATAAACACAGAGTGGGATTATAAATCATTATAAACACTGAGAGTGGGATTATAAATCATTATAAACACTGAGAGTGGGATTATAAATCATTATAAACACTGAGAGTGGGATTATAAATCATTAAAAAACACTGAGAGTGGGATTATAAATCATTATAAACAAACACTGAGAGTGGGATTATAAATCATTATAAACAATGAGATTGGGATTATAAATCATTATAAACACTGAGAGTGGGATTATAAATCATTATACACACTGAGAGTGGGATTATAAATCATTATAAACACTGAGACTGGGATTATAAATCATTATAAACAAACACTGAGAGTGGGATTATAAATCATTATAAACACTGAGAGGGGGATTATAAATCATTATAAACAATGAGAGTGGGATTATAAATCATTATAAACACTGAGAGTGGGATTATAAATCATTATAAACACTGAGACTGGGATTATAAATCATTATAAACACTGAGACTGGGATTATAAATCATTATAAACAAACACTGAGAGTGGGATTATAAATCATTATAAACAAACACTGAGAGTGGGATTATAAATCATTATAAACAAACACTGAGAGTGGGATTATAAATCATTATAAACACTGAGAGTGGGATTATAAATCATTAAAAAACAATGAGATTGGGATTATAAATCATTATAAACACTGAGAGTGGGATTATAAATCATTATACACACTGAGAGTGGGATTATAAATCATTATAAACACTGAGACTGGGATTATAAATCATTATAAACAAACACTGAGAGTGGGATTATAAATCATTATAAACACTGAGAGTGGGATTATAAATCATTATAAATAATGAGAGTGGGATTATAAATCATTATAAACACTGAGAGTGGGATTATAAATCATTATAAACACTGAGACTGGGATTATAAATCATTATAAACAAACACTGAGAGTGGGATTATAAATCATTATAAACAAACACTGAGAGTGGGATTATAAATCATTATAAACACTGAGAGTGGGATTATAAATCATTATAAACAAACACTGAGAGCGGGATTATAAATCATTATAAACACTGAGAGTGGGATTATAAATCATTATAAACACTGAGAGTGGGATTATAAATCATAAACCCTGAGAGTGGGATTATAAATCATTATAAACACTGAAAGTGGGATTATAAATCATTATAAACAAACACTGAGAGTGGGATTATAAATCATTATAAACACTGAGAGTGGGATTATAAATCATTATAAACACTGAGAGAGGGATTATAAATCATTATAAACACTGAGAGTGGGATTATAAATCATTATAAACACAGAGAGGGATTATAAATCCTTATAAACACTGAGAGTGGGATTATAAATCATTGTAAACAAACACTGAGAGTGGGATTATATATCATTATAAACACTGAGAGTGGGATTATAAATCATTATAAACAAACACTGAGAGTGGGATTATAAATCATTATAAACACAGAAAGTGGGATTATAAATCATTATAAACACTGAGAGTGGGATTATAAATCATTATAAACACTGAGAGTGGGATTATAAATCATTATAAACACAGAGAGTGGGATTATAAATCATTATAAACACTGAGAGTGGGATTATAAATCATTATAAACACTGAGAGTGGGATTATAAATCCTTATAAACACTGAGAGTGGGATTATAAATCATTATAACACTGAGAGTGGGATTATAAATCATTATAAACACTGAGAGTGGGATTATAAATCATTATAAACAAACACTGAGAGTGGGATTATAAATCATTATAAACACTGAGAGTGGGATTATAAATCATTATAAACACTGAGAGTGGGATTATAAATCATAAACCCTGAGAGTGGGATTATAAATCATTATAAACACTGAAAGTGGGATTATAAATCATTATAAACAAACACTGAGAGTGGGATTATAAATCATTATAAACAATGAGATTGGGATTATAAATCATTATAAACACTGAGAGTGGGATTATAAATCATTATACACACTGAGAGTGGGATTATAAATCATTATAAACACTGAGACTGGGATTATAAATCATTATAAACAAACACTGAGAGTGGGATTATAAATCATTATAAACACTGAGAGTGGGATTATAAATCATTATAAACAATGAGAGTGGGATTATAAATCATTATAAACACTGAGAGTGGGATTATAAATCATTATAAACACTGAGACTGGGATTATAAATCATTATAAACACTGAGACTGGGATTATAAATCATTATAAACAAACACTGAGAGTGGGATTATAAATCATTATAAACAAACACTGAGAGTGGGATTATAAATCATTATAAACAAACACTGAGAGTGGGATTATAAATCATTATAAACACTGAGAGTGGGATTATAAATCATTATAAACAATGAGATTGGGATTATAAATCATTATAAACACTGAGAGTGGGATTATAAATCATTATACACACTGAGAGTGGGATTATAAATCATTATAAACACTGAGACTGGGATTATAAATCATTATAAACAAACACTGAGAGTGGGATTATAAATCATTATAAACACTGAGAGTGGGATTATAAATCATTATAAATAATGAGAGTGGGATTATAAATCATTATAAACACTGAGAGTGGGATTATAAATCATTATAAACACTGAGACTGGGATTATAAATCATTATAAACAAACACTGAGAGTGGGATTATAAATCATTATAAACAAACACTGAGAGTGGGATTATAAATCATTATAAACACTGAGAGTGGGATTATAAATCATTATAAACAAACACTGAGAGCGGGATTATAAATCATTATAAACACTGAGAGTGGGATTATAAATCATTATAAACACTGAGAGTGGGATTATAAATCATAAACCCTGAGAGTGGGATTATAAATCATTATAAACACTGAAAGTGGGATTATAAATCATTATAAACAAACACTGAGAGTGGGATTATAAATCATTATAAACACTGAGAGTGGGATTATAAATCATTATAAACACTGAGAGAGGGATTATAAATCATTATAAACACTGAGAGTGGGATTATAAATCATTATAAACACAGAGAGGGATTATAAATCCTTATAAACACTGAGAGTGGGATTATAAATCATTGTAAACAAACACTGAGAGTGGGATTATATATCATTATAAACACTGAGAGTGGGATTATAAATCATTATAAACAAACACTGAGAGTGGGATTATAAATCATTATAAACACAGAAAGTGGGATTATAAATCATTATAAACACTGAGAGTGGGATTATAAATCCTTATAAACACAGAGAGTGGGATTATAAATCATTATAAACACTGAGAGTGGGATTATAAATCATTATAAACACTGAGAGTGGGATTATAAATCCTTATAAACACTGAGAGTGGGATTATAAATCATTATAACACTGAGAGTGGGATTATAAATCATTATAAACACTGAGAGTGGGATTATAAATCATTATAAACAAACACTGAGAGTGGGATTATAAATCATTATAAACACTGAGAGTGGGATTATAAATCATTATAAACACTGAGAGTGGGATTATAAATCATAAACCCTGAGAGTGGGATTATAAATCATTATAAACACTGAAAGTGGGATTATAAATCATTATAAACAAACACTGAGAGTGGGATTATAAATCATTATAAACACTGAGAATGGGATTATAAATCATTATAAACACTGAGAGAGGGATTATAAATCATTATAAACACTGAGAGTGGGATTATAAATCATTATAAACACAGAGAGGGATTATAAATCCTTATAAACACTGAGAGTGGGATTATAAATCATTGTAAACAAACACTGAGAGTGGGATTATATATCATTATAAACACTGAGAGTGGGATTATAAATCATTATAAACAAACACTGAGAGTGGGATTATAAATCATTATAAACACAGAAAGTGGGATTATAAATCATTATAAACACTGAGAGTGGGATTATAAATCATTATAAACACTGAGAGTGGGATTATAAATCATTATAAACACAGAGAGTGGGATTATAAATCATTATAAACACTGAGAGTGGGATTATAAATCATTATAAACACTGAGAGTGGGATTATAAATCCTTATAAACACTGAGAGTGGGATTATAAATCATTATAACACTGAGAGTGGGATTATAAATCATTATAAACACCGAGAATGGGATTATAAATCATTATAAACACTGAGAGTGAGATTATAAATCATTATAAACACTGAGAGTGGGATTATAAATCATTATAAACACTGAGAGTGGGATTATAAATTATTATAAACACTGAGAGTGGGATTATAAATCATTATAAACAAACACTGAGAGTGGGATTATAAATCATTATAAACACTGAGAGTGGGATTATAAATCATTAAAAACACTGAGAGTGGGATTATAAATCACTATAAACACTGAGAGTGGGATTATAAATTATTATAAACACTGAGAGTGGGATTATAAATCATTATAAACAAACACTGAGAGTGGGATTATAAATCATTATAAACAAACACTGAGAGTGGGATTATAAATCATTATAAACACTGAGAGTGGGATTATAAATCATTATAAACAATGAGATTGGGATTATAAATCATTATAAACACTGAGAGTGGGATTATAAATCATTATACACACTGAGAGTGGGATTATAAATCATTATAAACACTGAGACTGGGATTATAAATCATTATAAACAAACACTGAGAGTGGGATTATAAATCATTATAAACACTGAGAGTGGGATTATAAATCATTATAAATAATGAGAGTGGGATTATAAATCATTATAAACACTGAGAGTGGGATTATAAATCATTATAAACACTGAGACTGGGATTATAAATCATTATAAACAAACACTGAGAGTGGGATTATAAATCATTATAAACAAACACTGAGAGTGGGATTATAAATCATTATAAACACTGAGAGTGGGATTATAAATCATTATAAACAAACACTGAGAGCGGGATTATAAATCATTATAAACACTGAGAGTGGGATTATAAATCATTATAAACACTGAGAGTGGGATTATAAATCATAAACCCTGAGAGTGGGATTATAAATCATTATAAACACTGAAAGTGGGATTATAAATCATTATAAACAAACACTGAGAGTGGGATTATAAATCATTATAAACACTGAGAGTGGGATTATAAATCATTATAAACACTGAGAGAGGGATTATAAATCATTATAAACACTGAGAGTGGGATTATAAATCATTATAAACACAGAGAGGGATTATAAATCCTTATAAACACTGAGAGTGGGATTATAAATCATTGTAAACAAACACTGAGAGTGGGATTATATATCATTATAAACACTGAGAGTGGGATTATAAATCATTATAAACAAACACTGAGAGTGGGATTATAAATCATTATAAACACAGAAAGTGGGATTATAAATCATTATAAACACTGAGAGTGGGATTATAAATCATTATAAACACTGAGAGTGGGATTATAAATCATTATAAACACAGAGAGTGGGATTATAAATCATTATAAACACTGAGAGTGGGATTATAAATCATTATAAACACTGAGAGTGGGATTATAAATCCTTATAAACACTGAGAGTGGGATTATAAATCATTATAACACTGAGAGTGGGATTATAAATCATTATAAACACTGAGAGTGGGATTATAAATCATTATAAACAAACACTGAGAGTGGGATTATAAATCATTATAAACACTGAGAGTGGGATTATAAATCATTATAAACACTGAGAGTGGGATTATAAATCATAAACCCTGAGAGTGGGATTATAAATCATTATAAACACTGAAAGTGGGATTATAAATCATTATAAACAAACACTGAGAGTGGGATTATAAATCATTATAAACACTGAGAGTGGGATTATAAATCATTATAAACACTGAGAGAGGGATTATAAATCATTATAAACACTGAGAGTGGGATTATAAATCATTATAAACACAGAGAGGGATTATAAATCCTTATAAACACTGAGAGGGGGATTATAAATCATTGTAAACAAACACTGAGAGTGGGATTATATATCATTATAAACACTGAGAGTGGGATTATAAATCATTATAAACAAACACTGAGAGTGGGATTATAAATCATTATAAACACAGAAAGTGGGATTATAAATCATTATAAACACTGAGAGTGGGATTATAAATCATTATAAACACTGAGAGTGGGATTATAAATCATTATAAACACAGAGAGTGGGATTATAAATCATTATAAACACTGAGAGTGGGATTATAAATCATTATAAACACTGAGAGTGGGATTATAAATCCTTATAAACACTGAGAGTGGGATTATAAATCATTATAACACTGAGAGTGGGATTATAAATCATTATAAACACCGAGAATGGGATTATAAATCATTATAAACACTGAGAGTGAGATTATAAATCATTATAAACACTGAGAGTGGGATTATAAATCATTATAAACACTGAGAGTGGGATTATAAATTATTATAAACACTGAGAGTGGGATTATAAATCATTATAAACAAACACTGAGAGTGGGATTATAAATCATTATAAACACTGAGAGTGGGATTATAAATCATTAAAAACACTGAGAGTGGGATTATAAATCACTATAAACACTGAGAGTGGGATTATAAATTATTATAAACACTGAGAGTGGGATTATAAATCATTATAAACACTGAGAGTGGGATTATAAATCATTAAAAACACTGAGAGTGGGATTATAAATCACTATAAACATTGAGAGTGGGATTATAAATCATTATAAACACTGAGAGTGGGATTATAAAATATTATAAACACTGAGAGTGGGATTATAAATCACTATAAACACTGAGAGTGGGATTATAAATCATTATAAACACTGAGAGTGGGATTATAAATTATTATAAACACTGAGAGTGGGATTATAAATCATTATAAACAAACACAGAGAGTGGGATTATAAATCATTATAAACACAGAGAGTGGGATTATAAATCATTATAAACACTGAGAGTGGGATTATAAATCATTATAAACACTGAGAGTGGGATTATAAATCCTTATAAACACTGAGAGTGGGATTATAAATCATTATAACACTGAGAGTGGGATTATAAATCATTATAAACACTGAGAGTGGGATTATAAATCATTATAAAGCTTAGTTTACAATTCCTTTCCATACCACAAGGGGGCAGCATCAGCACACATCCACCTGGGTTGACTTTTCTAGTGTCTATATTCCAGTGATGTACTGTACATTTAAATCCTGAACCTGATGTTCCATTTTTGTTGTTTTCTGACCCGTTATTAACCGAAGTGAACAGTAGAACTGCTCTCCTCTGTCCATCATTACTGACCCCTACATCAGCTCCTCTCAGGTCTTGGAGTCATTGATGCCGTAAATGTCTCACTTTCTGAATTTTACCGGTGGTTTTACTGATGACAGCTGAAGCTTGTCACATTAGTCATTTATTTTGTGCAGTGTGTGTGTGTGTGTGTGTGTGTGTGTGTGTGTGTGTGTGTGGGGTGTGCAGTGGGTGTCTCCAGATTTGCATAATTACTTGTAGATTACTCGAGCTTTATCCGTCCGTCTCCAGCTTCCTCCTCCTCTGAAGAGGATGTGAGCATGTCCTCAGGGATAGAGAAGCTAAAATAGATTCTTTAAACAAGTGCAGTAAACACACACACACACACACACACACACACACACACACACACACACACACACACAGTGCAGATGTAAGTGAAGCTGGCAGGACGGAGCTCTTGGGTCTCACAGCATCAGGACGTCACGGCTGCAGTTGTGACACTGATCAGTGCTGAAGTGTGGAAAGGTGAGAAGGTTCTCTGAGGTCTTCTCCATCCTGAGATCCGTGATAAGCTGCAGAACCCTGACCTGATGAGGACAGCACTCTGACTGAGCTGGAGGTTCAGCTCCACTCCTCCTCATCCACTCCTCCTCTCCTCCACTCCTCCTCATCCACTCCTCCTCATCCACTCCTCCTCATCCACTCATCCTCTCTCCACTCCTCCTCATCCACTCCTCCTCTCCTCCACTCCTCCTCATCCACTCATCCTCTCATCCACTCCTCCTCATCCACTCCTCCTCCTCACTCCTCCTCATCCACTCATCCTCTCCTCCACTCCTCCTCATCCACTCCTCATCCACTCATCCTCTCCTCCACTCCTCCTCATCCACTCCTCCTCATCCACTCATCCTCTCCTCCACCCCTCCTCATCCACTCATCCTCCCTCCACTCCTCCTCATCCACTCCTCCTCTCCTCCACTCCTCCTCATCCACTCCTCATCCACTCCCCTCTCCCCCACTCCTCCTCATCCACTCCTCCTCACCCACTCATCCTCTCCTCCATTTCCTCCTCATCCACTCCTCATCCTCTCCTCCACTCCTCCTCATCCACTCATCCTCTCCTCCACTCCTCCTCATCCACTCCTCCTCATCCACTCATCCTCCCCTCCACTCCTCCTCATCCACCATCCTCTCCTCCACTCCTCCTCATCCACTCCATCCTCTCCTCCACTCCTCCTCATCCACTCATCCTCCCCCTCCACTCCTCCTCATCCACTCCTCCTCATCCACTCATCCTCTCCTCCACTCCTCCTCATCCACTCATCCTCTCCTCCACTCCTCCTCATCCACTCCTCCTCATCCACTCATCCTCTCCTCCACTCCTCCTCATCCACTCATCCTCTCCTCCACTCCTCCTCATCCACTCCTCCTCATCCACTCATCCTCTCCTCCACTCCTCCTCATCCACTCCTCCTCATCCACTCATCCTCTCCTCCACCCCTCCTCCTCCACTCCTCCTCATCCACTCCTCATCCACTCATCCTCTCCTCCACTCCTCCTCATCCACTCCTCCTCTCCTCCACTCCCCTCATCCACTCCTCCTCATCCACTCACCCCTCTCCTCCACTCCTCCTCATCCACTCATCCTCTCCTCCACTCCTCCTCATCCACTCCTCCTCATCCACTCATCCTCTCCTCCACTCCTCCTCATCCACTCATCCACTCCTCCACTCCTCCTCATCCACTCCTCATCCACTCATCCTCTCCTCCACTCCTCCTCATCCACTCCTCCTCATCCACTCATCCTCTCCTCCACTCCTCCTCATCCACTCATCCTCTCCTCCACTCCTCCTCATCCACTCCTCATCCTCTCCTCCACTCCTCCTCATCCACTCATCCTCTCCTCCACTCCTCCTCATCCACTCCTCCTCATCCACTCATCCTCTCCTCCACTCCTCCTCATCCACTCATCCTCTCCTCCACTCCTCCTCATCCACTCCTCATCTTCTCCTCCACTCCTCCTCATCCACTCATCTTCTCCTCCACTCCTCCTCATCCACTCCTCCTCATCCACTCATCCTCTCCTCCACTCCTCCTCATCCACTCCTCCTCTCCTCCACTCCTCCTCATCCACTCCTCCTCATCCACTCATCCTCTCCTCCACTCCTCCTCATCCACTCATCCTCTCCTCCACTCCTCCTCATCCACTCCTCCTCATCCACTCATCCTCTCCTCCACTCCTCCTCATCCACTCATCCTCTCCTCCACTCCTCCTCATCCACTCCTCATCCTCTCCTCCACTCCTCCTCATCCACTCATCCTCTCCTCCACTCCTCCTCATCCACTCCTCCTCATCCACTCATCCTCTCCTCCACTCCTCCTCATCCACTCCTCATCCTCCACTCCTCCTCATCCACTCATCCTCTCCTCCACTCCTCCTCATCCACTCATCCTCTCCTCCACTCCTCCTCATCCACTCCTCCTCATCCACTCATCCTCTCCTCCACTCCTCCTCATCCACTCCTCCTCTCCTCCACTCCTCCTCATCCACTCCTCCTCATCCACTCATCCTCTCCTCCACTCCTCCTCATCCACTCATCCTCTCCTCCACTCCTCCTCATCCACTCCTCCTCTCCTCCACCCCTCCTCATCCACTCCTCCTCATACACTCATCCTCTCCTCCACTCCTCCTCATCCACTCATCCTCTCCTCCACTCCTCCTCATCCACTCCTCCTCATCCACTCATCCTCTCCTCCACTCCTCCTCATCCACTCATCCTCTCCTCCACTCCTCCTCATCCACTCCTCATCCACTCATCCTCTCCTCCACTCCTCCTCATCCACTCCTCCTCATCCACTCATCCTCTCCTCCACTCCTCCTCATCCTCTCCTCCACTCCTCCTCATCCACTCCTCCTCATCCACTCATCCTCTCCTCCACTCCTCCTCATCCACTCCTCATCCTCTCCTCCACTCCTCCTCATCCACTCATCCTCATCCACTCATCCTCTCCTCCACTCCTCCTCATCCACTCATCGTCTCCTTCACTCCTCCTCATCCACTCCTCCTCATCCACTCATCCTCTCCTCCACTCCTCCTCATCCACTCCTCCTCATCCACTCATCCTCTCCTCCACTCCTCCTCATCCACTCCTCCTCTCCTCCACTCCTCCTCATCCACTCCTCCTCATCCACTCATCCTCTCCTCCACTCCTCCTCATCCACTCATCCTCTCCTCCACTCCTCCTCATCCACTCCTCCTCTCCTCCACTCCTCCTCATCCACTCCTCCTCATACACTCATCCTCTCCTCCACTCCTCCTCATCCACTCATCCTCTCCTCCACTCCTCCTCATCCACTCCTCCTCATCCACTCATCCTCTCCTCCACTCCTCCTCATCCACTCATCCTCTCCTCCACTCCTCCTCATCCACTCCTCATCCACTCATCCTCTCCTCCACTCCTCCTCATCCACTCCTCCTCATCCACTCATCCTCTCCTCCACTCCTCCTCATCCTCTCCTCCACTCCTCCTCATCCACTCCTCCTCATCCACTCATCCTCTCCTCCACTCCTCCTCATCCACTCCTCATCCTCTCCTCCACTCCTCCTCATCCACTCATCCTCATCCACTCATCCCCTCCTCCACTCCTCCTCATCCACTCATCCCCTCATCCACTCCTCCTCATCCACTCCTCCACTCATCCTCTCCTCCACTCCTCATCACTCCTCCTCATCCACTCATCCCCTCATCCACTCCTCCTCATCATCTCCTCCACTCCTCCACTCCTCATCATGAGAACAGATGTGGAACCTGTCAGTCAGTTTCAGCGTCAGAGAACGACCTGCTCCTTCTTCTCTTCTACACTCCTCCTCCTCTTCTGCACGTTACTCCTCACTCTGATGAGGATGGAGTAGAGCTTTAATAAATCACTGGAATGAAGAATCAATAAGATTACGCTCTGACCATCTGGGAGAACATCTCAGTCCTGTCCACGCTAAACATTTTATTTTCTTTATATTCTCAGGTTCGTGCACACGGACATCTTCACGTTACATTACACGTCCGAATATGACTCGGATCTACAGACTGAACAGGTGGATGCCTCTGTGACCAGAGCTGTGCATTTTTGAGGTCATTATTTGGTTAAACTCTCTGGCTGTAACCTCCAGGCAGAGGAAACCTGATGTTAGTGAAACTCAGCAAAGGTTTAACTGATCCACCTTCCAGAGTCCACTGCATGTTCTGGGAGATTTAACAGAAACGTGATTACACTGGTCACTGTGGGGCAGAAAC
>JAUCMX010000017.1:23706287-23728787 GCA_033459395.1 Hemibagrus guttatus
CACACACACACACACACATACCATTTCTGTTTATTAAAGAAAATATTAGCACAAATACCCATATGAATTTCTTTAAAAAACATTAGTTATGTTAGTTAGGAAGCCATTTTGTTAAAGCTGTTAACTCATAATCTACTCTAGAGCTCTGGTAGGTGGACAAGTCCTAACATCTAGGACTTTTGCACTATGTTTTTTATGTTCTGTAAAGCTGCCTTGAGACAATGTCCATTATTAAAAGTGCTATACAAATAAAATTGAATTGAACAAGTGGGTCAAATTTTAAAAATCAAAACTGATGAGGTTTGTTGTGTGTATGTTGAATGTACACCGGTCAGTCATGACACTGTGAGCAGTGACCGGTGAAGTGAATAACACTGAGTATCTCCTCATCATGGCACCTGTTAGGGGGTGGGATATATTCGGCAGCAAGTGAACATTTTGTCCTAAAAGTTGATGTGTTAGAAGCAGGAAAAATGGACAAGTGTAAGGATTTGAGCGAGTTTGATGAAGGACCAAATTGTGATGGCTAGACCACTGGATCAGAACATCTCCAAAACTGCAGCTCTTGTGGGGTGTTCCCGGTCTGCAGTGGCCTCTTTCAGCAGGATAATGCACCGTGCCACAAAGCAGAAATGGTTCAGGAATGGTTTGATGACCACAACAACCAGTTTGAGGTGTTGACTCCGCCTCCGAATTCCCCAGATCTCAATCCAATCCAGCTTCTGTGGGAAATTCTATGAACATGTACAGTGTCATTTTTTGTCACGTGAATTATGCTCGTCAAGTGCTGTGATAATAACAAATGGATCAGAAGCATCATTAAAGTGACAAAATAAAACCTAAAGTGAAAAATCAACATTTTCTACCAGATAGAGACAGAGGAAAAGCAAATAACTCA
This sequence comes from Hemibagrus guttatus, assembly GCA_033459395.1. Taxonomy (NCBI): domain Eukaryota; kingdom Metazoa; phylum Chordata; class Actinopteri; order Siluriformes; family Bagridae; genus Hemibagrus; species Hemibagrus guttatus. The sequence goes on from JAUCMX010000017.1 coordinate 23,707,186, forward strand.
ACACTGTGAAGTTGTTTTTATTATTTCTGTCACACACTGTATTGCCAAAAGTTTTGGGACACTCCTCCACATCATTGAGTTCAGGGGTTGGACCCGGCCCCTTGGTTCCAGTGAAAGGAACTCTTAATGCTTCAGCATACCAAGACATTCTGGACAATTTCATGCTCCCAACTTTGTGGGAACAGTTTGGGGATGACCCCTTCCTGTTCCAACATGACTGCACACCAGTGACCAAAGCAAGATCCATAAAGACATGGATGAGTGAGTTTGGTGTGGAGGAACTTGACTGGCCTGCACAGAGTCCTGACCTCAACCCCATAGAACACCTTTGGGATGAATTAGAGCGGAGACTGCGAGCCAGGCCTTCTCGTCCAACATCAGTGCCTGACCTCACAAATGCACTTCTAGAGGAACGGTCAAAAATTCCCATAAACACACTCCTAAACCTTGTGGAAAGCCTTCCCAGAAGAGTTGAAGCTGTTATAGCTGCAAAGGGCGGGACAACTCCATATTACATTCATGTGCATGTAAAGGCAGACGTCCCAAAACTTTTGGCAATATAGTGTATATCGTATAACGATCCAGATCTTTCAAATAAAGTGCTATAAATAATCTCTTTAGCAAATGATGAGTCAGTTACTAATGACAGATGAAATGCTTCTTCAGTGAGTATTGTCTTGTTTGAAGCTCAGGGAATCCACTGAAGCAACTTTCCTCACGTAAACACTGACCTCACTGCTGGACCCTTCATTACATTTAACATCACTGATGATGTAATGAACAGATTACGTTTTTTAGTAGCCTTTATTTGTCACATTTACATTACTGCACAGTGAAATTCTTTCTTCACATGTCCTTGGAGGTTGGGGTCAGTGCGCAGGGTCAGCCATCAGCACATCAGCTGGAGCAGTGCTCATGCTCAGGGGCCCAATGGTGTCAGCTTGATGGTGGTAGGGCTTGAACCCTGATCTTCCGATCAACAACCTTGAACCCAGTTGAGCTACCACTGCCCCAGGTGCCATGACATTTGGGGAAAAGTCCAAATTTCCATCAAAACTGTGAATATGAGCAGATTTTATTCATCCTAATAACACTGAATGATATGATTGTAGCTGATCAACACTTTATCATGACTGGATAAGGAATTAAGAGAGGAGTGGTGTGTGTGTGTGTGTGTGTGTGTGTGTGTGTGTGTTCTGAAGGGAAACAGGACACATTTTTACAGCTTCATTACTCAGGAACAATGTTTAATGCATTAAAGTCCTACTTTTCAGACAGGATACACTCAATAGATGTTTTTTTTCTTTTGTTGTTGGTTTGGGACTAAAAATGAAGCCATATTATTATGCTCTGTAGACTCTGTGTGTGTGTGTGTGTGTGTGTGTGTGTGTGTGTGTGTGTGTGTGTGTGTTTTCTGCCCTCTTACTGTATAATTGATCCACCTTACAGACTAAAAGCTGATAAAAATAAAACTGTGTTTTAATATCAACAATCATCACATCATTAGATACAGATTCATTGTGAAATTTAAAAAAAGGAATAAAAAGTAAACACTGACACTAATCAGGGCCTCGGGTAGAGCTTGTGTTTATACACACACACACACACACACACACACACACACACACACACACACAAAAAGAGCTATTCTTTTGTATGTAGACGTTTTTGTTCTTGCGGTCCTTCACTGTTTCTCTCCTTCTGGTTACCAGCGGCAACAGCACAGTGTATCTGAACATTTTAGTGTGTGTGTGTGTGTGTGTGTGTGTGTGTGTGTGTGTGTGTGTGTGTGTGTGTTTTCAGAAATCTATTTTGAGCTACCTGTATTTCCAGTCTCATGCTACCTTCATTTACACACTTCCACTGTTTACTCACAGATTCACGCCTGTTTCACTGATACACTCCACACAAACAGATTAAAAACATGAATGTGTGTAATCTCACAGTCACTCACATACACACACACACACACACACACACACACACACACCCCGACATTGGCAGCGTCGACCATTTCCTGCTGTGAGACGTCAGTCATGTTCATTACAGTTTCAGTGATTGGCAGCTGGTTATGAGGCACCGCCCTCTCAGTGACACTCAGAGACACACAGCATGTGGGTGTGGCTTAAAATGACATGTTAACAGCTTGTTGTCCAATGAACAATGACCATTTAAATTAAAACATACGCTGCATCTCAAATGGCATACTACACATGTATCAAATCAATCAATCAATCAACCGATCGATTGAAAGTCTAATCACATTTCTCGCAGTGAATTCTCCAACAAACAGAGTTAATCTTAACCGGAACATCTCTGAGCTGAGTGAAACCTTGTCTCTGGATATACACACAGTGACATCGCCGTGTGTTCAGTGACATAACCGACAAAAAAATTAAACTAGTTGGTTAAAAGTAGTCTAATTTTTTCCTCCTGCTTCCTTCTGCAGCGTTTCAGCCGCCTCAGAACCGTCCAATGTTCTTTTTCCCTCCAAAAACTGACTCCTCCCCTTTTCCTGCCATCATCTTGTTTAGGCCACACCAATCTAGCCATGGGGGTCACAGTCCAGTGACTTCTGTGCCGGTCCCAAGCCCGGATAAATAGAGAGGGTCGCGTCAGAAAGGGCATCCGGCGTAAAACATTGCCAAATTTAACCATGCGAATCGTCAGTACGAATTTCATACCGGATCGGTCGAGGCCCGGGTTAACAACGACCGCCATCGGCGCCGTTGACCTACAGGGCGCCGGTGGAAATTGGGCTACTGTTGGTGGAAGAAGTAGAGGAGGGAGGAGAGTGCGCAGACAGAGAGAGAAGAGGAAAGGTAAGAGTGTAGGACTGAGAATAGGAACTCTGAATGTTGGTACTATGACAGGGAAAGGTAGAGAGCTGGCTGATATGATGGAGAGAAGGAAGGTGGATATACGGTGTGTACAGGAGACCAGGTGGAAGGGTAGCAAGGCTCGTAGTATAGGAGCAGGATTCAAGCTGTTTTATTATGGTGTGGATAGTAAGAGAAATGGGGTAGGTGTGGTCCTGAAGGAGGAGTTTGTGAGGAATGTTCTGGAGGTGAAGAGAGTGTCAGACAGGGTGATGAGTCTGAAGTTAGAGATTGAAGGGGTGATGTTGAATGTTGTTAGTGGTTATGCCCCACAGGTAGGTTGTGAGTTAGAGGAGAAAGAGAGATTCTGGAGTGAATTAGATGAGGTGATGGAGAGTATTCCCACGGGTGAGAGAGTGGTGATAGGAGCAGATTTTAATGGACATGTTGGTGAGGGGAACACAGGTGATGAGGAGGTGATGGGCAAGTTTGGAGTTAAGGAAAGGAACCTTGAAGGACAGATGGTAGTGGACTTTGCTAAGAGGATGGACATGGGTGTGGTTAACACTTATTTGCAGAAGAGGGAGGAGCATAGAGTGACTTACAAGAGTGGAGGTAGGAGAACACAGGTAGACTACATCCTATGTAGAAGAGGCAATCTGAAAGAGATTAGTGACTGTAAAGTGGTAGTGGGAGAGAGTGTAGCCAGACAGCATAGGATGGTGGTGTGTAGGATGACTTTGATGGTCTGTAAGACGAAGAGGCCAGAGATAGAGAAGAAAACCAAGTGGTGGAAGCTGAAAAAGGAGGAATGTTGTGAGGAATTTAGACAGAAGTTGAGGCAGGCTCTGGGTGGTCAGGTAGTGCTGCCAGATGACTGGGAAACTACAGCAGAAGTGATCAGGGAGACAGGGAGAAAGGTGCTGGGTGTGTCATCTGGAAGGAGGAAAGAAGATAAGGAGACTTGGTGGTGGAATGAGGAAGTTCAGGATAGTATCCAGAGGAAGAGGCTAGCCAAGAAGAAGTGGGACATGGACAGGACTGAAGAGAACAGACAGGAATACAAGGAGTTACAGCGCAGAGTGAAGAGGGAGGTGTCTAAGGCCAAGCAGAAGGCATATGACGAGTTGTACACTAGGTTAGACACTAGAGAAGGAGAGAAGGACTTGTACAGGTTAGCTAGGCAGAGGGATCGAGATGGGAAGGATGTGCAGCAAGTTAGAGTTATTAAGGATAGAGATGGAAGGGTGCTCACAAGTGAGGAGAGTGTACAGAGGAGATGGAAGGAGTACTTTGAGGAGCTGATGAATGAATTCTTTAAGAATAAGGGTGACGTGCAGAGTTGCAGCAACTATAGGGGGATAAAGTTGATGAGCCATACAATGAAGCTATGGGAAAGAGTAGTGGAAGCTAGGTTAAGGAAGGTAGTGGAAATTTGTGAGCAGCAGTATGGCTTCATGCCCAGAAAGAGCACAACAGATGCAATTTTTGCTCTGAGAATTTTGATGGAGAAGTATAGGGATGGTCAGAGGGAGTTGCACTGTGTGTTTGTAGACTTGGAGAAAGCGTATGACAGGGTGCCAAGAGAAGAGCTGTGGTATTGTATGAGGAAGTCAGGAGTAGCGGAGAAGTATGTCAGAGTGGTGCAGGACATGTATGAGAGGAGCAGGACAGTGGTGAGGTGTGCTGTAGGTCAGACAGAGGAGTTCAATGTGGAGGTGGGACTGCATCAGGGATCGGCTCTGAGCCCCTTCCTGTTTGCTATAGTGATGGACCAGTTGTCAGAGGAGGTCAGACAGGAGTCTCCTTGGACAATGATGTTTGCAGATGACATTGTGATCTGTAGTGAGAGCAGGGAGCAGGTGGAGGAAAACCTGGAGAGGTGGAGGTTTGCGCTGGAGAGAAGAGGAATGAAAGTCAGTGGTAGTAAGACTGAGTACATGTGTGTGAATGAAAGGGAGGGAAGTGGAACAGTAAGGTTACAGGGTGAAGAGGTGAAGAAGGTACTGGAGTTTAAGTACTTGGGGTCAACAGTCCAAAGTAATGGAGAGTGTGGGAAAGAGGTAAAGAAGCGAGTGCAGGCAGGTTGGAATGGGTGGAGAAAGGTGTCGGGAGTTCTGTGTGATCAGAAAATATCAGCGAGAATCAAGGGGAAGGTGTACAGGACAGTGGTGAGAGCGGCCATGCTGTATGGTTTAGAGACAGTGTCACTGAGGAAGAGACAGGAGTCAGAGCTAGAGGTAGCAGAGCTGAAGATGTTGAGGTTCTCTTTGGGAGTGACAAGATTGGACAGGATTAGGAACGAGTACATCAGAGGGACAGCTCATGTTGGACGTTTGGGGGACAAAGTTAGGGAGGACAGATTAAGATGGTTTGGACATGTTCAGAGGAGGGAGAGTGAGTATATTGGTAGGAGAATGTTGGACATGGAGCTGCCAGGCAGGAGGCAAAGAGGAAGGCCAAAGAGGAGGTATATGGATGGAATTAATGAGGATATGAAGCTAGTGGGTGCAAGTGTTGAGGATGCAGAAGATAGGGATAGGTGGAGAGAGATGATTCGCTGTGGAGACCCCTGAAGGGAAAAGCCGAAAGAAGAAGAAGAAGAAGAAGAAGAAGAAGAAGAAGAAGAAGAAGAAGAATATCTTGTTTAGACCACACCCCAGTGCGGCTCAGCCAATGAAAAAACAGCAGGGTAATAAAACCTGTGAATCAAGTTTCTGAAGCTCTTTTACAAAATGCTAAATAAAACATGTTCTGGTTATAAATCTCATTTTTAGTCTTCTTTATTCGTATATTTGATTTAGTACATGACAATCGTGCTTTATCATATGACACCATTTAAATACATATCCTGTGTGTTTAATGTACTGTAGGCAGTGTAACCGTTAAAAATATACAAAACGATATTATTTTATTACTAGACATAAATTCTACCTCTCATCTCAAATCTTTTTTTCATCACTTCTCGTAAGATATGTGCTTCGCTTTCAGAGATCAAAATATTATTGCAGAAAAAAAACAGCAGTGTTATTTTTCCAATGTTTGAACATTTAGACAGAAACTTCCAGAGAGAGTTACAGACGCTCACAGGTACATGTTTAACACAACACCAGTTTACAATAAAGCTCCAGAAGAGAAAACAGGAAGTTTTATACAAATCTCACAGGACGAGCCGTTTCACATTTCGTAGGTGCTTTTGTCTGAAGAGTAAACAGCTTCTGATTTAAACTCTCACACGTAGCTGCCGTAAACACAAACAAACACATCATCATCCTCATCTTCATCATCATCATCCTAACTCCACCTAATTCAGCCCAATTCTACCTAACTCCGCCCACTGACACGGAGCAGTGCATGTCCAATTCTCATAAACTCCGCCTCTCCACACAGGGAAATAAAACCTTCACACAAAACTCCATTTTCTTGATCAAAACCTCAGAAACTCAGAATTCCTACTTGTGCTTTTCCAGAAAATTCCAAGTTACAAGTTTCTCATTGTAAACATTCACAGAGGTGCTAACACTTTTTTTGTTTGCTTCACAGATATGGTCTAACAGTTTGGCATGTAAATGAAACTACAGTTTTACATCATCATCATCATCATCATCATCATCATCATTCACCTCCATTTATGATGCTTAAAATTTTTATATTTAAGATATTTAGTAAGAATTTACTGGAAATGTAATCTAATTTTCTAATTAAAATTTTCTAATTAATTAGAAATTCAGGTATTTCAGCCAATCAGAGCTCATCTCAGGTCTGATGTTTCTGTCTAATAAAAAATGCACTTTGGAAAATAAAGAGGGAAAAAATTATTATTATAGTTTTATTGAAATTGCTTTCGGCTGCTCCCTGTTCGGGGTCGCCACAGCAGACCAACTGGTCCGTACAACAACCTGGCACAGGTTTTATGCCGGATGCCCTTCCTGACGCAACCCTCCCATTTTTCCAGGCTTGGGATCGGCACTGCATCCAGCGGCTGGGAATTGAACCCGGGCCTTCCACATGATAGGCGAGAAACCTACCACTGAGCCACCAATGCCACTTGATTATATATTTTATTATTAGTGTAAATAAAATTAATGCTGAAAACCTACCTAATAAAAACCATAAGAACAAAAATAGCTAAAACTGCTAACTAGCTAACACAAGCTATCACCAGTGTTATGTAATCATTACAGATCATTCATTTAAATATTTTAGCAAATAATTAGAAATTTAGAGAGTGTATTTATACTTAGGTATGAACAAAAATTACTGTATGCAGAGGGACAATTTAACAACCAATAAACTCAAAAAATTGGATTCCAAATATTTTTGGACCGTTATTTTATTTATTTTAAATCGTTAATTTTCCACAGTGCTAGCGATAGATGATGGACGTTAATTTCCAAGTCTAAGTTCTGATCGAGTCTGAATCCTGGACTTTTGTGATGTCAGAGATGTATTCTGATTGGCCAGAACTTAGTTCTGATTAAATCCAGGTTTAGTTTGTTTGTTTTGGATGAATTCCCTACATTTTTACTCAGATTTTACAAATAAAAAAGTGTTGAATTTTGAAAATTTGTTGATTTTTTCAGGCCTCATGAATTCAGTTTCTCTGAAGTCTGATTTTAAACTCAGACATTTGTTCCTTCATCAGTCAATTCCCAGATTTTCTCTTCGTCTCAGAAGCACGAGTAGATAAACAGGACTGAGGTGACGGCAACTGATCGACAGACGGATGCTGACGCTATAAACCCTGTCTTTATTTTTTTGTATATTTAATATTCTTTACCCTGTCCTTTTTATCTACACACTGAATGGCATAGATACGTTTTTGCTTTTTGATTTTGGTCCTCGATCACAACATTAAAGTACAAAACATCCTAAAAAGTCTCTAAAAATGGATTTGATCACATACAATAGATTTTCTAGCAGTTTTTTTTCTTCTATTTTCCAGAAAAATAAAATAGTAACAGTCTCTCTAACAAAAATATCAGATGACAAATAAACAAGTTCCAAGGGCTTTGTGCTTTATATCAGGGAATAACGCTCGTGGTTACAGTACAGCTCGGCTCTCACGTTCTCACGTTCTCACATTCTCACGTTCTACACTTAACGTCCATTTAACATTAATTACACTTTGACGTTGCAGATTATTTTTCTTCTTTTGTTTCCGTTAGCCGATATTCAGTTTTCACATCACAATAACTGAGCAAACCCCAAAATGTCAGAATATTGTGTAATTAAAAACGATAGCCTGTAAATTGTTTATGTTCATTTAAACTCTGTCACTGTGATCGTCTTTATTAAGAAAGACGTGTGCACAATAAATACTGAATTTAAATGAGTCCTCCTTCAAAACAGGATCAGTTTAATATCCAGAGGACAAAAACACGGAAATGATAAAAAGGTTGAAATTTGTCAAAAATTATTACAAAACACCAAAAAATTATTTCAGAAAATAATAGAAAATGACTGAATTAAAAAAAATTATGCAAGTATAAAAAAAATTAATTGAAAAAGAATGCCTCTAAAAAATGTAGAGGAAACTATTGCAAAATTAAATATTACATTTTAATGTAAGATTTTGAATTAAATTAAAATAAATCTCCTCTAATGTATTAATCATTACACTGTAAAATGGATGAAAGGTGATGTAGGTGTATTTGACCTTCTTCATGGTCACAGTATTGTGCACGTTGAAAACGGCGTTTATCGGCACGAAGCTCGGACCTCTGACACGACTCACGTCTTTAATACTCGTGTACGGAACGCTTTTTTTTATTTTTATAAAATTCCATTTTTTTGACTCTAACACACTTTGCCTTTGTGTTTCTAACCCTCACACCTGCAAAAGACAAAGACAACCCTTCCACATTATTATTATTATTATTATTATTATTATTATTATTATTATTATTAATAAGATTGAAGTGGATGGTGATTGGCCCCTGGAGGTAGATGACTCTATTACTGTAGAAAGATGGAAGTCCTGTGTGCTGTTGCTCGGTGATTGCTCGGGGTTGGTGGCGTTTACGCGCTCGGTGATTGCTCAGTGTTGAGGCGGTGTGCGTTGCTGGGGTACACGGTGATGGCGTTTTCACCCTGCTGCTGCTGCTCAGGTCTGTTCTCCTGATTCTTCGCTTCCTGAAACACAAACACAAGCATCACTATTATTCTTATTATCAACTTCACCTCACCTATAACATATCCTGCTCCAATACCAATATGTGTCCAAAAGTATGTGCCCCCGACCATCAGACCTGAGTGTGTTTCTTTACCCAAACTGTTCCCACACACTCTTCTTCACACAGTTGTCGAGAAGGTATCTGTGTGTGGAGCTTTACAATTTCACTAAAGTCCAAACCCTGCTCCAGCATGACCAAAGCAGCTCCATGAAGATGTGGTGTGGATGTGCAGGTTGGAGTGAAGAACTGGAGTGTCCTGCACAGAGCCCTGTCTCTGACTCAATCCCACTGACCACCCACTGACCCCGAGACCTCCTCACTCTCACCAGAGTCACCAGAGTCTGATCTAACTAATGCTCCTATAGCTGAATGATCACTAATCCCCACATACACACTCCAACATCTAGTGGAGAACGTTCCAGAAGACTGGAGCTGATTAGAATCTGGAACGAGATGATCAACAGAGTTTATGCCTGTGATTGTCCACATAGAACTTTGTACATAGAAACGTTGTGGTTTCTCAGTAACATGAGCAGCTGAGATTTTCCTCTTATTAACTTGAAGAGAGAAAATAAAGAGAGACTGCTGAGGGGACGAGTGTTTATAGCTGAAGAGAGAGAGAATAAAGAGAGACTGCTGAGGGGACGAGTGTTTATAGCTGAAGAGAGAGAGAATAAAGAGAGACTGCTGAGGGGATGAGTGTTTATAGCTGAAGAGAGAGAGAATAAAGAGAGACTGCTGAGGGGATGAGTGTTTATAGCTGAAGAGAGAGAGAATAAAGAGAGACTGCTGAGGGGATGAGTGTTTATAGCTGAAGAGAGAGAGAATAAAGAGAGACTCCTGAGGGGACGAGTGTTTATAGCTGAAGAGAGAGAGAGAGAATAAAGAGAGACTGCTGAGGGGACGAGTGTTTATAGCTGAAGAGAGAGAGAATACAGAGAGACTGCTGAGGGGACGAATGTTTATAGCTGAAGAGAGAGAGAATAAAGAGAGACTGCTGATGGGACGAATGTTTATAGCTGAAGAGAGAGAGAGAATAAAGAGAGACTGCTGAGGGGACGAGTGTTTATAGCTGAAGAGAGAGAGAATACAGAGAGACTGCTGAGGGGACGAATGTTTATAGCTGAAGAGAGAGAGAGAATAAAGAGAGACTGCTGATGGGACGAATGTTTATAGCTGAAGAGAGAGAAAGAATAAAGAGAGACTGCTGAGGAGACGAGTGTTTATAGCTGAAGAGAGAGAGAGAATAAAGAGAGACTGCTGATGGGACGAATGTTTATAGCTGAAGAGAGAGAGAGAATAAAGAGAGACTGCTGATGGGACGAGTGTTTATAGCTGAAGAGAGAGAGAATAAAGAGAGACTGCTGAGGGGACGAGTGTTTATAGCTGAAGAGAGAGAGAATAAAGAGATACTGCTGAGGGGACGAGTGTTTATAGCTGAAGAGAGAGAGAATAAAGAGAGACTGCTGAGGGGACGAGTGTTTATAGCTGAAGAGAGAGAATAAAGAGAGACTGCTGAGGGGACGAGTGTTTATAGCTGAAGAGAGAGAGAATAAAGAGAGACTGCTGAGGGGACGAGTGTTTATAGCTGAAGAGAGAGAGAGAATAAAGAGAGACTGCTGATGGGACGAATGTTTATAGCTGAAGAGAGAGAGAGAATACAGAGAGACTGCTGAGGGGACGAGTGTTTATAGCTGAAGAGAGAGACAGAATAAAGAGAGACTGCTGAGGGGACGAATGTTTATAGCTGAAGAGAGAGAGAGAATACAGAGAGACTGCTGAGGGGACGAGTGTTTATAGCTGAAGAGAGAGACAGAATAAAGAGAGACTGCTGAGGGGACGAGTGTTTATAGCTGAAGAGAGAGAATAGCATGTCCATGTGAATCTTATTGTTCACTCTAACTCTGAGTGTTGAGTTATTTTACAGAATAATAGATTATTTTCTAAGAATGATTAGTCATGGTTACCTCTTTAGATCTTCCCCTGGTGGAGAGGAACATGTAAGCCATGTATCCTGGGATGAGGGTCATGGAGGAGAGAGCCATGAGCCAGCCGACCCCCTGACCCCATGCTGGGAACACGTAGTTATTCATTTTGAGAGGAACCATTTGGACGGCGCTGAACAGAAAGACTCCCTGAAGAAGAGAAGAAGATTAAGATGAGTGTGGGAAAGAGGATTTTTCACTCTCTAAGATGGTTTATTTATCAGTCCGTCTTTGTTCTTCTGAAAACTCCTGACGCTGGAGAACAAAGAAGGTTTCAAAGAAACCAGCTCTTAGAAATCCTCGTCCTCAACGTCAGGGTTTGTTTATGGCTCAAATCGTTACGCATCAGACTGACCTGATCTCATCGTCCTGATGCTGATGAGAGAATGGACGTGATTTTGTACAGTGTTATTTAAAACCAGTCAATTATTAGATAAACAATAAAAACAACGGGCATTAAAAGTCTCGTTCACAAATCTGCTGTGTTATTGTGTCATAAAATATAAGAGCCAATCATCTGGCAAATGCAAATGCAAGCCATGCAACACTTAAAGAAAAGGGGGCGGAGCAAGTCAGAGTGTCTCATTTACATATTCCAATATGTGACTGATCTGATTGGTACAAATGTATGCTAACACACAGAAACCTCAGTCAGTGGTAAAGATACGGGTTGTAGGAAAGGACGGGTTTATATCAAATGCTGAAAAATATCAAATAAAATGTCCAAAAATGCAGAAAAATTCCAAGAAATTCCAAGAAAGTTTTCCATGATCACAGTCCTGTTTGCCTTGAAAACTGTTTAATTTGTAAAAAATACATTTCCATCCTTTTATTAATTATTATAAACAATTTCTCCATGTTTTTTTTGTTTTAACTTGAACTGACATGTTGTTTATAATTATTTATCCATAATTAATCATCCAGATAAAGTGGAGAAAAGACTATGATGTGTGAGTCTGATGATTTATACAGCTTTACATTTATATCATTTATGACAAACAGTTCACTCGCTTGTATTTGCCTGTTTGTGACCTGATTAACTGAGGAATAAATGACAGCAGGAGTGAGGGATGAAATGAAGACCGAGAGGAAATGAAGAGAACTTTTACTCACTGCAACAACCAGAGGAGTGAAAAAAACCCAGCAGAGTTTCCACCACATGCAGGGTTTATATCCGATCATCTCCTCGATGTTACTGTAGAATTTATTCACACCTATATAGATCAGACACGAGAAATCAAATCAGATGATAATAAAACCCTAGGTTCAACCTAGAAACCAGTGGATTAAAGACTTTCTCCTGTTTATACACATGAAATAAATCCTCGAAGATACACTAATGTTTGTGTGATGTTGTAACAACAGCTTTTATTCCTCTCACACCACTGGAATTTATCAAAGATATAACTCTTTTCATTTAAGAACATGTCATACATTTAATCCATTTACCGTTACACTGTATTGCCAAAAGTTTTGGGACACCCCTTCAAATCATTGAATTCAGGTGTTGTGTTTCAGGGGTTGGGCTCGGCCCCTTAGTTCCAGTGAAAGGAACTCTTAATGCTTCAGCATACCAAGACATTTTGGACAATTTCATGCTCCCAACTTTGTGTGAACAGTTTGGGGATGACCCCTTCCTGTTCCAACATGACTGCACACCAGTGACCAAAGCAAGCTCCATAAAGACATGGATGAGTGAGTTTGGTGTGGAGAAACTTGACTGGCCTGCACAGAGTCCTGACCTCAACCCCATAGAACACCTTTGGGATGAATTAGAGCGGAGACTGCGAGCCAGACCTTCTCGTCCAACATCAGTGCCTGACCTCACAAATGCACTTCTAGAGGAACGGTCAAAAATTCCCATAAACACACTCCTAACCCTTGTGGAAAGCCTTCCCAGAAGAGTTGGAGCTGTTATAGCTGCAAAGGGCGGGACAACTCCATATTACATTCATGTGCATGTAAAGGCAGACGTCCCAAAACTTTTGGCAATATAGTGTACATTAATGTTGTGGAATGTTCATGAATCGAGGTACTTCCCTCTCATGTTCTATCAGCTATAAACACTCGTCCCCTCAGCAGTCTCTCTTTATTCTCTCTCTCTTCAGCTATAAACACTCGTCCCCTCAGCAGTCTCTCTTTATTCTCTCTCTTCAGCTATAAACACTCGTCCCCTCAGCAGTCTCTCTTTATTCTCTCTCTCTTCAGCTATAAACACTCGTCCCCTCAGCAGTCTCTCTTTATTCTCTCTCTTCAGCTATAAACACTCGTCCCCTCAGCAATCTCTCTTTATTCTCTCTCTCTTCAGCTATAAACACTCGTCCCCTCAGCAGTCTCTCTTTATTCTCTCTCTTCAGCTATAAACACTCGTCCCCTCAGCAGTCTCTCTTTATTCTCTCTCTCTTCAGCTATAAACACTCGTCCCCTCAGCAGTCTCTCTTTATTCTCTCTCTCTTCAGCTATAAACACTCGTCCCCTCAGCAGTCTCTCTTTATTCTCTCTCTCTTCAGCTATAAACACTCGTCCCCTCAGCAGTCTCTCTTTATTCTCTCTCTCTTCAGCTATAAACACTCGTCCCCTCAGCAGTCTCTCTTTATTCTCTCTCTCTTCAGCTATAAACACTCGTCCCCTCAGCAGTCTCTCTTTATTCTCTCTCTCTTCAGCTATAAACACTCGTCCCCTCAGCAGTCTCTCTTTATTCTCTCTTTTCAGGTTAATAAGAGAAAAATCTCAGCTGCTCATGTTACTGAGAAACACAAAGAAGATACACAGCACTGACACTGGAGACTCCTTCTACACGTCATATACACACATACACATTTCTCCTACACCATAGCAAGTGTTACTATAGAAATCATGAAATATCATTGCGAGTGCATTGATATAATCCTGCGTTACAGTCAGAGCTGTCTCACCGTAACACCAGGAGATGGAGATGCACTCGAAGAAAACCAGGAAGAGGAGAGACATGCCGCTGGCAGAGTAATAATCAAAGAGTTTGAAGACGTAAAGGCCACCCTAATGCAACAGGGAGAAAATAAATCAGCTTTTCAGATGCATACACTGAGCAAAAGTCTTGACACCATAATTTTTATACAAACGTGGTTCATTAATCAAAAAATTAATTTCCAGAAATTATTCCATATTATTAATATATTAAATATGCTAATAATTACATTATATATATAAAATAGAGAGAGATAATAACATCACAGTTGATTCATAATGCAACATAAATTCGAGCAGCTCATCTTAATGACCTGTGTGATGTTGGAGAGGCCGATTATATAGGACACAACACACACACACGCGATGAAAATCTCTCGTCTTTTCCTCAGCAGCGCTGGGAATTCATCCACCAGAGCAGTGATGAAGCCTTCTACTGTACAGAACTGCAGTGCAAAACCACAATGTAAGAAATTCCTGAGCTCCGCTCTACACTTACTCAATATCATTTAATAAAAACATCAGGGGATGAATTAGCGTTTAGACCTGAACTTCAACAAAGGTGACTGTAAGAATATAAACTCTGAAGATAAATCGGCTTAAGCAGTAGTGTGACCTGACTCTGAGGATGAGGAAATTCCCCCAGGAAAATAAAGAAGCAACTCTGTACTTAAATCACAGGCTGTGGATACTGAGACCAGACGAATCACGATCTTTTTCTCAACAACATGTTGCTGAGGGACGTCACCTGGCTGTCGATTCCCAGCATGAGCAGCATGGAGAAGAAGAGGATGGCCCACAGCGGGGAGACGGGTAACTGCGTCACAGCTTCAGGATACGCTAAAAACGCCAAGCCTGGACCTGTAAAGAAAACGCAGATGTGAAACCAAATACATCACAAAGACATCTGACAGAAAGGACTCTATAAATGACTCTCTAACTCTATAAACGACTCTATAACAGTGTAAATGACTATCTAACTCTATAAATGACTCTATAACTCTATAAATGACTCTTTAACTCTATAATTGACTACAAATTTACATTTACATTTACATTTCTGGCATTTGGCAGACGCTCTTATCCAGAGCGACGTACAAAAGTGCTTTAGTTCTCAGTCACTGAATACATTAACACTGGTTCAATAAGACACAAACTTGGGATACCATTAACCTAAACACTGAGTTGGTTTTTTTTTTGTTTGTTTGTTTTTTTTTTTTTAAACTTGCAACATAATACGTAAGCTGGAAAAATAAGAGCTAGTTCAAGTACTTCAGAAAGAGGTAAGTCTTCAGTTGCCGTTTGAAGACGGTCAGAGACTCGGCCGTACGGATACCTAGGGGAAGTTCGTTCCACCGCCTCGGTGCCAGAACAGAGAAGAGTCTAGATGTATACCTACCTTTTTCCCTGAGAGATGGTGGGACCAGTTGAGCAGTGCTAGTGGATCTGAGTGAGCGAGGTGCAGTGCGAGGAGTGACGAGAGCTTTGAGGTAAGATGGCGCTGGTCCATTCTTGGCTTTGTAGGCAAGCATTAGTGTTTTGAATCTGATGCGTGCAGCTACCGGAAGCCAGTGGAGGGAACGCAGCAGTGGGGTGGTGTGGGAGAATTTGGGCAGGTTGAAAACAAGTCATGCAGCTGCATTTTGGATCATTTGCAGTGGGCGAATTGCGTTCACAGGTAGACCTGCCAGAAGAGAGTTGCAGTAGTCCAATCTCGAGATGACCAGAGATTGAACAAGCACCTGAGTAGCCTGTGTGGATAGAAATGGCCGAATCCTTCTGATGTTGTACAGAAGAAACCGACATAAGCGTGTCACATTAGTGACATGGGAGGAAAAGGATAGTTGATTGTCCATGGTTACCCCAAGGTTGCGAGCAGAGGCTGTAGGGGAAATCATGGAGTTGCTCAGAGATATCGCAAGGTCTTGGGCTGGGGATGGATCACCTGGGATGATCAGCAGCTCAGTTTTGCTGGGATTGAGTTTCAGCTGATGAGCCGTCATCCAAGATGAAATGTCCGCCAGACACGCTGAGATCCGAGCAGAAGCCGTGGTGTCTGAGGGAGGGAAGGAGAAGATAAGTTGGGTGTCATCAGCATAGCAGTGGTATGAAAAGCCATGTGAGGATATAACTTTGCCAAGAGAGTGAGTATAGAGGGAGAAAAGGAGAGGACCAAGCACTGAGCCTTGCGGGACACCAGTCGAGAGTCTGCGTGGAGCAGATGTCAATCCCTTCCATGTTACCTGATATGAGCGACCATCCAGGTAGGAAGCAAACCATTCCCATGCTGTTCCACAAATTCCAAGACTCCTGAGGGTGGACAAGAGAGTCTTGTGGTTTACTGTGTCAAATGCTGCAGACAGGTCGAGGAGGATGAGGACCGATGACAGTTTGGCTGATCTAGCAGCATGTAGTTTCTCAGTGACTGACAAAAGGGCAGTCTCAGTGGAATGTGCTGCTTTGAAGCCAGACTGGTTGGGGTCATGGAGGTTATTCTGCATGAGATAGTCAGACAGCTGATTACAAACAACACGTTCAAGAATTTTTGAAAGGAATGAGAGAAGTGATACCGGTCTGTAGTTACTGATGTCTGAGGGATCCAGAGCAGGATTCTTCAGGATGGGGATGACCCTGGCTTTCTTAAAGGCAGTTGGAACATGACCAGACGTTATGGATCCATTGATGACTGTGGTGATGAAGGGTAGGAGGTCAGGTGAGATGGTCTGGAGCATAGCTGAAGGGATTGGATCCAGTGGGCATGTAGTGGGATTGCAGGACCGGGTAATTTGAAAAACCTCTTCTGATGCTACAGTTGAGAGCTGCGTCAGTGAAGGAGTAGCAGAGTGCTGACTGTGTGATGTAGGTGGAGTTGGGAGAGATGTGAAGGTCTGGCAGATCCTCTCAATCTTCTTGTGTAAAAAGTGGCGAAATCTTCAATCTTGTGTAAAAAGTGGCGAAATCTTCAATCTTGTGTAAAAAGTGGCAAAATCTTCGGCGGTCAGGGAGGATGGAGAAGGTGGAGCTGGAGGGTTGAGTAGTGACGAGAAGATGTTGTGGAGCTTTCAGGGATTTTGTACAGAAGTTTCAAACTTTTCCTTGTAGAAGGAGGTCTTGGCAGAGGTCACGTCCAAAGAGAATTTGGACAGGAGCGTACGATAAGAGATGAGGTCTGTGTCAAGTTTAGATTTCTTCCACTTCCTCGCCGCTGATCGTAGTTCTCTCCGATTGTTGCGAAGCACGTCTGACAGCCAAGGAGCAGTAGAAGAATTCTTCCTGCGTATAGTGGACAAAGGGCAGAGAAGGTCCATGGTTGAGGAAAGAGAGGAGAGCAAAGTGTCAGTAGCTGAGTCCAGGGGAAGGGAGGAAAAGGAGTCATGGTCAGGAAGAGACGAAAGAGTGCAGGAAGCTACAGAGGAAGGAGAAATAGAGTGGAGGTTTCGGCGGGTGAGAGAGAGGTGCTGGGAGTTATGTTTAGGCAGAACAGGGAGAATGATAGTGAAGGATACCAGGTGATGATCGGAGATATGAAGTGGGGTAGCAGTCATGTCTGTAGCTGGGGAAGGATGAGTGAAGACTAGATCCAGGACGTTTCCTTCCTTGTGTGTGGGAGGGCAGCTGTTGAAAGACAAGGAGAATGAATTCAGAAGAGCCAGAACGCCAGAAGAGTGAAGCTTGTCAGATGGGAGGTTGAAATCTCCAAGAACTGTCAGAGGGGTGCTGTCAGAAGGGAAGACACTGAGGAGTGTGTCCATTTCATCCAAGAAGTTACCTAGGGGACCAGGGGGGCGGTAGATGACAATGATGAAGAGGTTGATTGGAGAGGTAACTGAAACTGCATGGAATTCAAAAGAAGAGATGGTTAGATCAGACAAGGGGAGAGGTGAGGAACACCATCTCTGTGACAACAGCAGACCTGTACCACCACCCCTGCCTGATTCTCGTGGTGAGTGAGAGAAAGTATAGGCAGAGGATAGAGCAGCCAGTGTAGCAGTGTTCTGTGGTGATATCCAGGTCTCAGTTAGTGCCAGAAAATCAAAGGAATAGTGGGAGGCTAAAGCTGAGATGAAGTCAGCCTTCCTTACAGCAGATTAGCAGTTCCAGAGCCCACCTACCACCACTGTTTGAGACTGAGACAACAGTGGAGGGTAGATGAGGTTGCTGGAAACATGACCTCTGCTTTGTGGATGAGAATACCTGCGTCTGTAAGAGGTAACAACAGAAATCGGTTTGAGGCACATGTCTGTGGTCTTGTCAAAGTATGAAAAGTGAGATTAAAGATGCAAGAGAGCAAGAAAAGATGACAATATACTTACTATTTAGTGAGTAACAGGTATTGGTAAGGCAAACTGCAAACCTTCAATATAAATTAGTTATCCCCACCCACTATTCACACCTTAAGGGAGACTGAAACTATTCTTGATTAATCACCCGAGACAACTAAGAAGCAAAGATCAACAAGCTATACAATAACAGTTCAAATAACTACTCTAGAACCAACCACGTTAAACAAATAGTACACAAAAGTCAGAATCCTACCTTACCAGATGGGAACAGATTCAAATGAAGAGTTAAAGCACACTAATGACTCTGTAACAGTGTCAATTACTCTATAACACTGTAAATGAGTCTCTAACTCTATAAATGACTCTCTAATACTGTAGATGATCCTCTAACTCTATAAATGACTCTCTAACTCTGTAAATGACACTACAAGAGTGTAACTATATAAATGACTCTTTAACTCTGTAAATGACTCTTTGACTCTCTAGCTCTGTAAATGACTCTTTAACTCTATAAATGACTCTATAACACTCTAAATGACTCTATAACAGTGTACATGACACTCTAACTATGTTAGATGACTCTATAACAGTGTAAATGACTCTGTAACTCCATAAATGACTCTATAACACTGTAAATGATTCTCTAACTCTATAAATGACTCTATAACACTGTAAATGACTCTCTAACTCTATAAATGACACTATAACACTGTAAATGACTCTCTAACTCTATAAATGACACTATAACACTGTAAATGACTCTCTAACTCTGTAAATGACACTATAACAGTGTAAAGAAGAGCTGGAGTCACCTGAAGCAGCTACGTCGGCTATTGATCTCTTAGTCACATGAGCCATGAAACCCACGATGGAGAAAATGACAAATCCAGCAAACATACTGGTGGATGAGTTTATAAGGCACACGATGACAGAGTCTCTGTAAGAAACACAGGAAAAGGCAGACGATAAATATATCTGAGGTTGAACTGCAGGGAACTAATTCCAGGCATGAAGGAATGAATTAATTATGCACTGAGAGCTCTGAGGTTTAATCACACACTAATTCCAGGCACAAATTGCTCATGTTTATTCATATCCTCTTACATTAGTCAAATGAGGGGACTTGGTAAACATCGCTGGACAAATATTAATATAAAGCTGTGATCTGAATCTACATTATGGAATAAAATTAAAAAAACTGCTCAACACCTTCTGAGCAATCAGAATCCAATCAGAATGATGAAATGATTATATTAAAAAAAATAAAACTGGCTGTAAAAAGTACCATTTTTCAACTGGCTGTATTTTCTGTATTTTGTTTTCGGATCGTTTCAGTAAAACAGCCAGAGGTTTTCTTAATATTATGAATAAATTGATTGGAGGGTTTGGGGCATGTGGTGACATGTAACTAATCAGAACACCGAGTGTGAAATGCACACAAGCTAACGCCTGTGTCAAAAACCTTTTGTTTCATTTGATTTTTCCCCATTTTTTGCCGTTTCAGTTCAAAATTCAGTCCACAGGTGATGAAATGAGTTTGAGTTTACTAATAATGCTCAAATATTTAAATCACTTACTGCATCAGTAATGGGGTGTTTGTAGTGAGTCAGTATTTTGGGTCTTTCTTACATTTTTCTGTTTTTGTTGAGTAATTTATCTGACTGAACTTATGCAGATAAAATCCACATGCCCACAGAAATTGTAGGAGGCGGGGCTTCGTGTTTTAAACTCTAAGTGCTAGAATTTCTCTCTAACTCTCTAACTCTATAAATGACTCTATAACAGTGTAAATGACTCTCTAACAGTGTACATGACACTCTAGCTCTATGTTAGATGACTCTATAACAGTGTAAATGACTCTCTAACTCCATAAATGACTCTCTAACAGTGTATATGACTCTAACTCTATAAATGACTCTCTAACAGTGTATACGACTCTAACTCTATAAATGACTCTCTAACAGTGTACATGACACTCTAGCTCTATGTTAGATGACTCTATAACAGTGTAAATGACTCTCTAACTCCATAAATGACTCTCTAACAGTGTATACGACTCTAACTCTATAAATGACTCTCTAACAGTGTACATGACACTCTAGCTCTATGTTAGATGACTCTATAACAGTGTAAATGACTCTCTAACTCCATAAATGACTCTCTAACAGTGTATACGACTCTAACTCTATAAATGACTCTCTAACAGTGTATACGACTCTAACTCTATAAATGACTCTCTAACAGTGTACATGACACTCTAGCTCTATGTTAGATGACTCTATAACAGTGTAAATGACTCTCTAACTCCATAAATGACTCTCTAACAGTGTATACAACTCTAACTCTATAAATGACACTATAACACTGTAAACAACTCTATAACACTATATCAGTAACTCGGTGTGTTTGTGGTAAGTCAGTTTTTAGAAGATTAACACTCGGCTGCAACACAATCTACACAACAGCTTACAGATGATGAACTTAGTCGTTATCATCGCCTCGCCGTACCTGTAAACGTTGTTGTTGAAAGGGTTGTAGCTGCCTAGCGCGATCAGAGAGCCAAGCCCCAAACCGTACGAGAAAAAGATCTGCGTTGCAGCATCCAGCCAGACCTGAGAGAACAAGGAGAGGAACGACACAAACCTTTCACGTCCGATCTGCTCCTTCCTCATCTGATTCTTTCTCTACATCACCTGACATTTCTCACCTCAGACTCTTTAAGCTTCTCAAAATCAGGCGTGATATAGAACAGGATCCCTTCTTTGGCTCCGGGAAGCGTGACTCCGCGGATGAACAGAATAAATAACATGAAGTAGGGATACGTGGCCGAGAAATACACCACCTACAGACACAGAGGAAAACGGCACGTTAGACCGAGGAGATCATCATTGAAAAACATCATTATCGTCTTTCAGTTCAGGCCATCGACGATGAGAGCTGTCTCTCCCTGTCAACCGAGAGGCTGAAGATTTCTGCCATGTCTGCATGTAGACTTCTAAAGGAGGTGTGTGCAGAAAACTACATGAATTATATACAACAAAAACAGTGCAAAAAATATCTCTGACTTTTTATTGAGTTTGAAAGCCTTTATGTTGTGTCTGGATGATGTGTTAGGGAATGTTCACTGGCATGTTTCCTTCAGGTTCCTGGAGCTAGGACTTTGCTGTCGAAATGTTTCACACTAAAATTCTTTAGGTGCTGCTAAAACTACTGATCTCACTGAACTCTCCATCAACGTCTAGGCTTATTTTATAAAATGACTTTCACATGAAAGTTTCTCACCTTTCCAGTCCAGCGAACACCTTTCCAGATGCAGAAGTAGACGAGGACCCAAGCGATGGCCAGCGTTATAGCTAGCGGGATGCGGATCTGCCCCGGTTTCTCCAAACCCTC
>JAUCMX010000017.1:23736287-23746287 GCA_033459395.1 Hemibagrus guttatus
AGCTTCTCTTTTCCTCATGTAAATGAGGTTCTGTAGGTTCTGCAGGTTCTGCAGGTTCTGTAGGTTCTGTAGGACTCTCCCAGAGTTGGAAACTTGCAGTATTTCTCAGAATATAAAGGTGTTTTATTCCCATTAAAGGAAAGACATTTGAAGCAAAGATCCAAAATGTTCCTGAGGTAAGGGGAGAAGGAGTGCGAGTGTGTGTGAGAGCGTGTGTGTGCGAGTGAGTGTGTGCCAGTGTGAGAGCGTGTGTGTGACAATCCAGAGGCTGATGAACATGTTCAGTCCAGAGGAGCAGAAACAGCAACGCTGTAGCGTGTGTGTGAAATACCAACAAGCGAGAAACACACACACACACACACAAACGCTCACACGCACACACACACACACACTTCTCCAACTCCACCTACATCACACCAATGTCATCTGAAAGTCAATCCCTCTTTCTCTCTCTATCTGTCTGTTTCTTCCTCCTTCTCTCTCTCTGTCCATCTGCCTGTCTGTTGCTCTCTCCTTGTTGATTTATCTTTCTCTCGCACCATCTATCTGTCTCACTCTCTGTCTCGCCTTTTTTCTCTCACTTTGTCTCTCCTTCTCTCGCTCTCTCTCTCTCTCTCTCTCTCTCTCTCTCTCTCTCTCTATCTATCTATCTATCTTTCTATCTATCTATAACTCTCTCTGTTCATTCTTTCTCTCTCCTCCCTGCACTCTTGCTGTCTGTCTCCCCTGACATGTAGCTGTATTTTTTGTTTGTTTGTTTGTTTATTATAAACACACACACTTTACTTACATTTTACTCACATGTGACATTGAGGTCATTTTTCTCTAACAGCACGAAGCAAAGAAGTGTTCTAAAGAGAAGGTACAGCACTGACACTAGAGACTCCTTACACACACACACACACACACACACACACACACACACACACACACACACATTTCTTCTCACATTTATGTGGAGTGTGTGCTGTACACGTCACTGTGAATGAGCTGTTGCTATGGAAACAATAAGGTATCAGCGCGAGTACATTAATACTTAAAACTGTGTAATGTGTATTGTGTCTTTATTGCCTGCTGGAGTGTGTAGTGTGTGTTGTGTAGTGAGCAGTGTGTAGTGAGTAGCGTGTGTTGTGTAGTGTGCAGTGTGCAGCATGTGTTGTTTAGTGTGTAGTGTGTGTTGTGTAGTGTGCAGTGTGTGTTGTTTAGTGTGTAGTGTGTGTTGTGTAGTGTGCAGTGTGTTGTATAGTGTGCAGTGTGTAGTGTGTAGTATATAGTGTGTGTTGTGTAGTGTGCAGTGTGTAGAGTGCAGTGTGTGTTGTGTAGTGTGCAGTGTGTAGTATGTAGTGTGTGTGTTGTGTAGTGTGCAGTGTGCACTGTGTAGTGTGTGTTTAGTAGTGTGTAGTGTGCAGTATGCAGTGTGTAGTGTTTGTTGTGTAGTGTTTGTTGTGTAGTGTGCAGTGTGTGTTGTGTAGTGTGTAGTGTGTTTAGTAATGTGTAGTGTGCAGTGTGTAGTGTGTGTTGTGTAGTGTGCAGTGTGTAGTGTGTAGTATGTAGTGTGTGTTTAGTAGTGTGCAGTGTGTAGTGTGTGTTTAGTAGTGTGCAGTGTGTAGTGTGTGTTTAGTAGTGTGCAATGTAGAGTGTGTGTTTAGTAGTATGCAGTGTGTAGTGTGTGTTTAGTAGTATGCAGTGTGTAGTGTGTGTTTAGAAGTGTGCAGTGTGTGTTTAGTAATGTGCAGTCTGTAGTGTGTGTTTAGTAATGTGCAGTGTGTGTTTAGTAGTGTGCAGTGTGTAGTGTGTGTTTAGTAGTGTGCAGTGTGTAGTGTGTGTTTAGTAGTGTGCAGTGTGTAGTGTGTGTTTAGTAGTGTGCAGTGTGTAGTGTGTAGTATGTAGTGTGTGTTTAGTAGTGTGCAGTGTATAGTGTGTGTTTAGTAGTGTGCAGTGTGTAGTGTGTGTTTAGTAGTGTGCAGTGTGTAGTGTGTGTTTAGAAGTGTGCAGTGTAGAGTGTGTGTTTAGTAGTATGCAGTGTGTAGTGTGTGTTTAGTAGTATGCAGTGTGTAGTTTGTGTTTAGAAGTGTGCAGTGTGTGTTTAGTAATGTGCAGTCTGTAGTGTGTGTTTAGTAATGTGCTGTGTGTGTTTAGTAGTGTGCAGTGTGTGTTTAGTAGTGTGCAGTGTGTAGTGTGTGTTTAGAAGTGTGCAGTGTAGAGTGTGTGTTTAGTAGTATGCAGTGTGTAGTGTGTGTTTAGTAGTATGCAGTGTGTAGTGTGTGTTTAGTAATGTGCAGTGTGTGTTTAGTAGTGTGCAGTGTTTTAGTGTGTGTTTAGAAGTGTGCAGTGTAGTGTGTGTTTAGTAGTATGCAGTGTGTAGTGTGTGTTTAGTAGTATGCAGTGTGTAGTGTGTGTTTAGTAATGTGCAGTGTGTGTTTAGTAGTATGCAGTGTGCAGTGTGTGTTTAGTAGTGTGCACTGTGTAGTGTGTATTTAGTAGTGTGCAGTGTGTAGTGTGTGTTTAGTAGTGTGCAGTGTAGTGTATGTTTAGAAGTGTGCAGTGTGTAGTGTGTGTTTAGTAGTGTGCAGTGTGTAGTGTGTGTTTAGTAGTGTGCAGTGTGTAGTGTGTGTTTAGTAGTGTGCAGTGTGTGTTTCGTAGTGTGCAGTGTTTAGTGTGTATTTAGTAATGTGCAGTCTGTAGTGTGTGTTTAGTAGTGTGAAGTGTGTAGTGTGTGTTGTGTAGTGTGCAGTGTGTAGTATGTAGTGTGTGTTTAGTAGTGTGCAGTGTGTAGTGTGTTGTGTAGTGTGCAGTGTGTGTTGTGTAGTGTGCAGTGTGTAGTGTGTGTTGTGTAGTGTGCAGTGTGTAGTGTGCAGTGTGTGTTGTGTAGTGTGCAGTGTTTGTTGTGCAGTGTGTAGTGTGTGTTGTGTAGTTTTCAGTGTGTTGTGTAGTGTGTAGTGTGTGTTGTGTAGTGTGCAGTGTGTAGTGTGTGTTGTGAAGTGTGCAGTGTGAGTTTAGTAGTATGTAGTGTGCAGTGTGTTGTGTAGTGTGCAGTGTGTGTTTAGTAGTTTGCAGTGTGTAGTGTGTTTTAGGAGTGTGCAGTGTGTAGAGTATGTTTAGTAGTGTGCAGTGTGTAGTGTGTGTTGTGTAGTGTGCAGTGTGTAGTGTGTATTTAGTAGTGTGTAATGTGTCGTGTGTATTTAGTAGTGTGCAGTGTGTCGTGTGTGTTTAGTACTGTGCAGTGTGTGTTTAGAAGTGTGCAGTGTGTGTTTAGTAGTGTGCACTGTGTAGTGTGTATTTAGTAGTGTGCAGTGTGTAGTGTGTGTTTAGTAGTGTGCAGTGTGTAGTGTGTATTTAGTAGTGTGCAGTGTGTCGTGTGTGTTTAGTACTGTGCAGTGTGTGTTTAGTAGTGTGCAGTGTGTATTTAGTAGTGTGCAGTGTGTAGTGTGTGTTTAGTAGTGTGCAGTGTGTAGTGTGTGTTTAGAAGTGTGCAGTGTAGAGTGTGTGTTTAGTAATGTGCAGTCTGTAGTGTGTGTTTAGTAATGTGCAGTGTGTGTTTAGTAGTGTGCACTGTGTAGTGTGTATTTAGTAGTGTGCAGTGTGTGTTTAGTAATGTGCAGTGTGTAGTGTGTGTTTAGTAGTGTGCAGTGTGTAGTGTGTGTTTAGTAGTGTGCAGTGTGTGTTTATTAATGTGCAGTGTGTATTTAATAGTGTGCAGTGTGTAGTGTGTATTTAGTAATGTGCAGTGTGTAGTGTGTGTTTAGTAGTGTGCAGTGTGTAGTGTGTGTTTAGTAGTGTGCAGTCTGTAGTGTGTGTTTAGTAGTGTGCAGTGTGTAATATGTGTTTAGTAGTGTGCACTGTGTAGTGTGTGTTTAGTAGTGTGCAGTGTGTGTTTAGTAATGTGCAGTGTGTATTTAGTAGTGTGCAGTGTGTAGTGTGTGTTTAGTAGTGTGCAGTGTGTAGTGTGTGTTTAGTAGTGTGCAGTGTGTAGTGTGTGTTTAGTAGTGTGCAGTGTGTTGTGTGTGTTTAGTAATGTGCAGTGTGTAGTGTGTATTTAGTAATGTGCAGTATGTTGTGTGTGTTTAGTAGTGTGCAGTGTATAGTGTGTGTTTAGTAGTGTGCAGTGTGTATTTTGTGTTTTGTAGTGTTCAGTGTGCAGTGTGCAGTGTGTGTTTAGTTGTGTGTAGTGTGTAGTGTGTATTTAGTAGTGTGCAGTGTGTTGTGTGTGTTTAGTAGTATGCAGTGTATAGTGTGTGTTTAGTAGTGTGCAGTGTGTATTTTGTGTTTTGTAGTGTTCAGTGTGCAGTGTGCAGTGTGTGTTTAGTTGTGTGCAGTGTGTAGTGTGTGCTTAGCAGTATGTAGTGTGTAGTGTGTGTTTTGTAGTGTGCAGTGTGCAGTGTGTGTTTAGTTGTGTGCAGTGTGTAGTGTGTGTTTAGCAGTATGTAGTGTGTGTTTTGTAGTGTGCAGTGTGCAGTGTGTAGTGTGTGTTTACTAGTGTGCAGTGTGAAGTATGCAATGTGTAGCATGTGTTTAGTAGTGTGCAGTGTGTAGTGTGTGTTGTGTAGTGTGCAGTGTGAGTTTAGTAGTATGTAGTGTGCAGTGTGTTGTGTAGTGTGCAGTGTGTGTTGTGTAGTGTGTAGTATGCATTGCGTGTTTAGAGGTATGTAGTTTGTGTTTAGTAATGTGCAGTGTTCAGTGTGTAGTGTGTTTAGTAGTGTGCGGTGTGTAGTGTGTTTAGTAGTTTACAGTGTGTAGTGTGTTTTAATAGTGTGCAGTGTGCAGTGTGTAGTGTGCAGTGTGTAGTGTGTGTTTAATAGTGTGCAGTGTGTAGTGTGTGTTTAGTAGTGTGTTGTGTGTGTTTAGCAGTGTGCAGTTTGTAGTGTGTGTTTAGTAGTGTGCAGTGTGTTGTGTGTGTTTAATAGTGTGCAGTGTGTAGTGTGTGTTTAGTAGTGTGTTGTGTGTGTTTAGCAGTGTGCAGTTTGTAGTGTGTGTTTAGTAGTGTGCAGTGTGTAGTGTGTATTTAGTAGTGTGCAGTGTGTAGTGTGTGTTTAGTAGTGTGCAGTATGTAGTGTGTGTTTAGTAGTGTGCAGTGTGTAGTGTGTGTTTAGTAGTGTGCAGTATGTAGTGTGTGTTTAGTAGTGTGCAGTGTGTAGTGTGTGTTTAGTAATGTGCAGTGTGTATTGTTTGTTTAGTAGTGTGCAGTGTGAAGTGTTCCGTGCGTAGTGTGTGTTTAGTAGTGTGCAGTGTGTAGTGTGTGTTTAGTAGTGTGCAGTGTGCAGTGTGTGTTTAGTAGTGTGCAGTGTGTTGTGTGTGTTTAGTAATGTGCAGTGTGTAGTGTGTATTTAGTAGTGTGCAGTGTGTTGTGTGTGTTTAGTAGTGTGCAGTGTATAGTGTGTGTTTAGTAGTGTGCAGTGTGTATTTTGTGTTTTGTAGTGTTCAGTGTGCAGTGTGTGTTTAGTTGTGTGTAGTGTGTAGTGTGTATTTAGTAGTGTGCAGTGTGTTGTGTGTGTTTAGTAGTGTGTAGTGTATAGTGTGTGTTTAGTAGTGTGCAGTGTGCATTTTGTGTTTTGTAGTGTTCAGTGTGCAGTGTGCAGTGTGTGTTTAGTTGTGTGCAGTGTGTAGTGTGTGTTTAGCAGTATGTAGTGTGTAGTGTGTGTTTTGTAGTGTGCAGTGTGCAGTGTGTGTTTAGTTGTGTGCAGTGTGTAGTGTGTGTTTAGCAGTATGTAGTGTGTGTTTTGTAGTGTGCAGTGTGCAGTGTGTAGTGTGTGTTTAGTAGTGTGCAGTGTGAAGTATGCAATGTGTAGCATGTGTTTAGTAGTGTGCAGTGTGTAGTGTGTGTTGTGTAGTGTGCAGTGTGAGTTTAGTAGTATGTAGTGTGTAGTGTGTTGTGTAGTGTGCAGTGTGTGTTGTGTAGTGTGTAGTATGCATTGTGTGTTTAGAGGTATGTAGTTTGTGTTTAGTAATGTGCAGTGTTCAGTGTGTAGTGTGTTTAGTAGTGTGCGGTGTGTAGTGTGTTTAGTAGTTTGCAGTGTGTAGTGTGTTTTAATAGTGTGCAGTGTGCAGTGTGTAGTGTGCAGTGTGTAGTGTGTGTTTAATAGTGTGCAGTGTGTAGTGTGTGTTTAGTAGTGTGTTGTGTGTGTTTAGCAGTGTGCAGTTTGTAGTGTGTGTTTAGTAGTGTGCAGTGTGTAGTGTGTGTTTAGTAGTGTGTAGTGTGTGTTTAGTAGTGTGCAGTATGTAGTGTGTGTTTAGTAGTGTGCAGTGTGTAGTGTGTGTTTAGTAATGTGCAGTGTGTATTGTGTGTTTAGTAGTGTGCAGTGTGAAGTGTTCTGTGCGTAGTGTGTGTTTAGTAGTGTGCAGTATGTAGTGTGTGTTTAGTAGTGTGCAGTGTGTAGTGTGTGTTTAGTAATGTGCAGTGTGTAGTGTGTTTAGTAGTGTGCAGTGTGAAGTGTGAAGTGTTCCGTGCGTAGTGTGTGTTTAGTAGTGTGCAGTGTGAAGTGTTCCGTGCGTAGTGTGTGTTGAGTAGTGTGCAGTGTGTAGTGTGTGTTTAGTAGTGTGCAGTGTGTATTGTGTGTTTAGTAGTGTGCACTGTGTAGTGTGTGTTTAGTAATGTACAATGTGTGTTTAGTAGTGTGCAGTGTGTATTGTGTAGTGTGTGTTTAGTAGTGTGCACTGTGTAGTGTGTGTTTAGTACTGTGCAATGTGTGTTTTGTAGTGTTCAGTGTGTAGTGTGTGTTTAGTGGTGTGCAATGTGTAGTGTGCAGTGTGTAGTGTGTGTTTAGTAGTGTGCAATGTGTGTTTAGTAGTGTGCAATGTGTAGTGTGCAGTGTGTAGTGTGTGTTTAGTGGTGTGCAATGTGTAGTGTGCAGTGTGTAGTGTGTGTTTAGTAGTGTGCAATGTGTAGTGTGCAGTGTGTAGTGTGTGTTTAGTAGTGTGCAATGTGTATTGTGTAGTGTGTGTTTAGTAGTGTGCAGTGTGTAGTGTGTGTTTAGTAGTGTGCAATGTGTGTTTTGTAGTGTGCAGTGTGTAGTGTGTGTTTAGTGGTGTGCAATGTGTAGTGTGCAGTGTGTAGTGTGTGTTTAGTAGTGTGCAATGTGTGTTTAGTAGTGTGCAATGTGTAGTGTGCAGTGTGTAGTGTGTGTTTAGTGGTGTGCAATGTGTAGTGTGCAGTGTGTAGTGTGTGTTTAGTAGTGTGCAATGTGTAGTGTGTGTTTAGTAGTTTGCAGTGTGTAGTGTGTGTTTAGTAGTGTGTAGTGTGCAGTGTGTACGGTGTGTTTAGTAGTGTGCAGCGTGTAGTGTGCAGTGTGTGTTTAGTAGTTTGTACTGTGCAGTGTGCAGTATGTATTGTGCAGTGTGTAGTGTGTTTAGTAGTGTGCAGTGTGAAGTGTGAAGTGTTCCGTGCGTAGTGTGTGTTGAGTAGTGTGCAGTGTGTAGTGTGTGTTTAGTAGTGTGCAATGTGTGTTTAGTAGTGTGCAGTGTGTATTGTGTGTTTAGTAGTGTGCACTGTGTAGTGTGTGTTTAGTAGTGTGCAATGTGTGTTTAGTAGTGTGCAGTGTGTATTGTGTAGTGTGTGTTTAGTAGTGTGCACTGTGTAGTGTGTGTTTAGTAGTGTGCAATGTGTGTTTAGTAGTGTGCAGTGTGTATTGTGTGTTTAGTAGTGTGCACTGTGTAGTGTGTGTTTAGTAGTGTGCAGTGTGTATTGTGTAGTGTGTGTTTAGTAGTGTGCACTGTGTAGTGTGTGTTTAGTAGTGTGCAATGTGTGTTTAGTAGTGTGCAGTGTGTAGTGTGTGTTTAGTGGTGTGCAATGTGTAGTGTGCAGTGTGTAGTGTGTGTTTAGTAGTGTGCAATGTGTATTGTGTAGTGTGTGTTTAGTAGTGTGCACTGTGTAGTGTGTGTTTAGTAGTGTGCAATGTGTGTTTAGTAGTGTGCAGTGTGTAGTGTGTGTTTAGTGGTGTGCAATGTGTAGTGTGCAGTGTGTAGTGTGTGTTTAGTAGTGTGCAATGTGTGTTTAGTAGTGTGCAATGTGTAGTGTGCAATGTATAGTGTGTGTTTAGTAGTTTGCAGTGTGTAGTGTGTGTTTAGTAGTGTGTAGTGTGCAGTGTGTACGGTGTGTTTAGTAGTGTGCAGTGTGTGTTTAGTAGTTTGTACTGTGCAGTGTGCAGTATGTATTGTGCAGTGTGTTTAGTAGTGTTTAGTGTGTAGTGTGTATTGTGCAGTGTGTATTGTGCAGTGTGTTTAGTAGTGTGTATTGTGCAGTGTGTATTGTGCAGTGTGTTTAGTAGTGTTTAGTGTGTAGTGTGTATTGTGCATAGTGTGCAGTGTGTGTTTAGTAGTGTGCAGTGTGTAGTGTATGTTTAGTTGTGCATAGTGTGCAGTGTGTAGTGTGTGTTTAGTAGTGTGCAGTGTGTAGTGTGCAGTGTGTGTTTAGTTGTGTGCAGTGTGTATTGTGCAGTGTGTGTTTGGTAGGGTGTATTGTGCAGTGTGTAGTGTGATTAGTAGTGTGCAGTGTGTAGTGTATCTTTAGTAGTGCATAGTGTTCAGTGTGTAGTGTTCAGTGTGTGTATTGTAGTGTGTAGTGTGTGCAGTTTTTAGTGTGTAGTGTGTATTGTGTACTGTGTGTTATGTAGTGTGTAGTGTGTGTAGGTTTTAGTGTGTAGTGTGTGTTGTGTAGTGTGTAATGTGTGTTGTGTAGTGTGTGTTGTGCAGTGTGTATTATGTAGTATGCAGTGTGTAGTGTGCAGTGTGTGTCATGTAGTGTGTAGTGTGTGTTGTGTAGTGTGCAGTGTGTAGAGTGTGTTGGGTAGTGTGTATTGTGTGGTGTTTTGTGTGGTGTGTAGTGTGTGTTTTGTGTTGTGTAGGCTGTGGTGTGAAGGGTGTGGTGTGTAGTGTGTGTAGTGTGTTGTGTAGTGTGTGTTGTGTAGTGTGTGTTGCGTTGTGTGTATTGTGGAGTGTGTGTTGTGTGGTGTGTAGTGTGTGTTGTGTAGTGTATAGTGTATGCTTTGTAGTGTGTAGTGTGTGTTGTGTAGTGTAGTGTGCAGTGTGTAGTGTGTGTTGTGTAGTGTGCAGTGTGAATTTAGTAGTATGTAGTGTGCAGTGTGTAGTGTAGTGTGTAGCGTGTGTTGTGTAGTATATAGTGTGTGTTGTGTAGTGTGTGTTGTGTAGTGTTTAGTGTGTGTTGTGTAGTGTGTGTGGTGTGTTGTGTTTAGTGTGTGTTTTGTGTTGTGTAGTGTGTAGTGTGTGTTGTGTGGTGTGTAGTGTGTGTTGTGTAGTGTGTAGGGTGTGGTGTGTAGTGTAGTATTTAGTGTGTGTTGTGTAGTGTATAGTGTGTGTTGTGTAGTGTGTGTTGTGTAGTGTTTAGTGTGTGTTGTGTAGTGTATAGTGTGTGTTGTGTAGTGTGTGTTGTGTAGTGTGTGTTGTGTAGTGTATAGTGTGTGTTGTGTAGTGTGTGTTGTGTAGTGTGTAGTGTGTGTTGTGTGGTGTGAAGGGTGTGTTGTGTAGTGTGTGTTGTGTGTTGTGTAGTGTGTGGTGTGTAGTGTATGTTGTGTAGTGTGTGTTGTGTGGTGTGAAGGGTGGGGTGTGTAGTGTGTGTTGTGTGTTGTGTAGTGTGTGTTGTGTAGTGTTTAGTGTGTGTTGCGTAGTGTTTAGTGTGTGTTGTGTAGTGTGCAGTGTGTAGTGTGTGTTGTGTAGTGTTCAGTGTGAATTTAGTAGTATGTAGTGTGGAGTGTGTATTGTAGCGTGTAGCGTGTGTTGTGTAGTATATAGTGTGTGTTGTGTAGTGTGTGTTGTGTAGTGTGTGTTGTGTGGTGTGTAGTGTGTGTTGTGTGAAGGGTGGGGTGTAGTGTGTGTTGTGTGTTGTGTAGTGTAGTGTGTGTTGTGTAGTGTTTAGTGTGTGTTGTGTAGTGTTTAGTGTGTGTTGTGTAGTGTGCAGTGTGTAGTGTGTGTTGTGTAGTGTGCAGTGTGAATTTAGTAGTATGTATTGTGCACTGTGTAGCGTGTGTTGTGTAGTATATAGTGTGTGTTG
>JAUCMX010000017.1:23751287-23758787 GCA_033459395.1 Hemibagrus guttatus
CGGGGGGTGGAGGTGGGGTGGGGTCAATAACACGGAGTGCTGTGTCGAATTTCTCCTCACCGCTCCATCCTGCTAATCTCTTCCCTTCACTCACGTCACTATGGAAACCGACTCACTCCCTGACTCGTGCCATGGAGCCAAGAGTGGAGTGGCACGCACACGAGACTCTGTTAGGATTCTAGCCAACGTCCTTCTCCTTCTGAGACATGGATGAGTGAGGACACTGACTGGCTGGTTCCAGACACGTACGAGGACGTCTGAACACACTGCATCCACCGTGTGTAAAGCTGCAGATGTGCAGGTCATGTCAGCTGTAATGTTCACTAGATGATCGCATCCATCCTCTCCAGACCTTCATTACAGCCTGAATTCTGCTCGCTGCCAAGGAAACACTGGTCATGGTCCTAAAGGGTTTAGAGCTCTTCAGAGTGGAACCTTCAGAACACTGAAACACCTTCATCATGCAGAACACCTTCATCATGCAGAACACCTTCATCATCCAAAACACCTGCAACATCCAAAACACCTTTATCATAGAACATCATCATACAAAACACCTTCATCATACAGAACATCATCATACAAAACACCATCATAAAAAACACCTTCATCATACAGAACATCATCATACAAAACACCTTCATCATACAAAACACCTTCATCATACAGAACATCATCATACAAAACACCTTCATCATGCAGAACACCTTCATCATACAGAACATCATCATACAAAACACCTTCATCATACAGAACATCATCATACAAAACACCTTCATCATACAAAACACCTTCATCATACAAAACACCTTTATCATACAGAACATCATCATACAAAACACCTTCATCATACAAAACACCTTCATCATGCAGAAATCCTTCATCATACAAAACACACTTCATAATACAGAACACCTTCATCATACAAAACACCATCATACAGAACACCTTCATCATACAGAACATCATCATACAAAACACCTTCATGATACAGAACACCTTCATCATGCAGAACACCTTCATCATACAAAACACCTTCATCATCCAAAACCCCTTCATCATACAAAACACCTTTATAATACAAAACACCTTCATCATGCAAAACACCTTCATCATACAAAACACCTTCATCATACAAAACACCTTCATCATACAAAACACCTTCATCATCCAAAACCCCTTCATCATACAAAATACCTTCATCATCCAAAATCCTCTTCATCATAGAAAACACCTTCATCATACAGAACACCTTCATCATGCAGAACACCTTCATCATACAAAACACCTTCATCATACAGAACACCTTCATCATACAGAACAACTTCATCATACAAAACCCCTTCATCATACAAAATACCTTCATCATACAAAACACCTTCATCATGCAAAACACCATCATACAAAATACCTTCATCATACAAAACACCTTCATCATACAGAACACCTTCATCATACAGAACACCTTCATCATACAAAACCCTTCATCATACAAAACACCTTTATCATACAAAACACCTTCATCATACAGAACACCTTCATCATACAGAACACCTTCATCATACAAAACACCCTCATCATCCAAAACCCCTTCATCATACAAAACACCTTCATCATACAGAACACCTTCATCATACAAAACACCTTCATCATACAAAACACCTTCATCATACAAAACACCTTCATCATACAAAACACCTTCATCATGCAAAACACCTTCATCATACAAAACACCTTCATCATGCAAAACACCTTCATCATACAGAACATCATCATACAAAACACCTTCATCATACAGAACACCTTCATCATGCAGAACACCTTCATCATACAAAACACCTTCATCATACAGAACACCTTCATCATACAAAACACCTTCATCATACAAAACCCCTTCATCATACAGAAATCCTTCATCATACAAAACACCTTCATCATACAGAACACCTTCATCATACAGAACACCTTCATTATGCAGAAATCCTTCATGATACAGAACACCTTCATCATGCAGAACACCTTCATCATAAAAAAAATACCTTCATCATACAAAACACTTTCATCATACAGAACACCTTCATCATACAGAACACCATAATACAGAACATCTTCATCATGCAGAATACCTTCATCATACAAAATACCTTCATCATACAAAACAACTTCATCATACAGAACATCATCATACAAAACACCTTCATCATCTAAAACCCCTTCATCATACAAAACACCTTCATCATGCAGAAATCCTTCATCATACAAAACACCTTCATCATACAGAACACCTTCATCATACAGAACACCTTCATTATGCAGAAATCCTTCATGATACAGAACACCTTCATCATGCAGAACACCTTCATCATAAAAAAAATACCTTCATCATACAAAACACTTTCATCATACAGAACACCTTCATCATACAGAACACCATAATACAGAACATCTTCATCATGCAGAATACCTTCATCATACAAAATACCTTCATCATACAAAACAACTTCATCATACAGAACATCATCATACAAAACACCTTCATCATCAAAACCCTTCATCATACAAAATACCTTCATCATACAGAACACCTTCATCAACAAAACCTTCATCATACAGAACACCTTCATCATGCAGAACACCTTGATCATACAAAACACCTTCATCATGCAGAACACCATCATCATACAGAACATCATCATACAAAACACCTTCATCATACAGAACACCTTCATCATGCAGAAATCCTTCATCATACAAAAGACCTTCATCATACAAAACACCATAATACAGAACACCTTCATCATGCAGAACACCTTCATCATAAAAAAAATACCTTCATCATACAAAACACCTTCATCATACAGAACACCTTCATCATACAGAACACCATAATACAGAACATCTTCATCATGCAGAATACCTTCATCATACAAAATACCTTCATCATACAAAACAACTTCATCATACAGAACATCATCATACAAAACACCTTCATCATCTAAAACCCCTTCATCATACAAAACACCTTCATCATGCAGAAATCCTTCATCAAACAAAAGACCTTCATCATACAGAACACCTTCATCATACAGAACACCTTCATCATGCAGAACACCTTCATCATGCAGAACACTTTCATCATATAGAACACCTTCATCATACAGAACACCATAATACAGAACATCTTCATCATGCAGAATACCTTCATCATACAAAACACCTTCATCATACAAAACACCTTCATCATACAAAACACCTTCATCATACAGAACACCTTCATCATACAGAACACCTTCATCATGCAGAAATCATTCATCATACAAAACACCTTGATCATACAGAATACCTTCATCATACAGAATATCTTCATCATACAGAACACCTTCATCATACAGAACACCTTCATCATACAAAATACCTTCATCATGCAGAAATACTTCATCATACAAAACACCTTCATCAAACAGAACACCTTCATCATGCAGAAATCATTCATCATACAACACACCTTCATCATACAGAACACCTTCATCATACAGAACACCTTCATCATGCAGAAACCTTCATCATACAGAACACTTCATCATGCAGAACACCTTCATCATAAAAAACCTTCATCATACAAAACACCTTCATCATACAGAACACCTTCATCATACAGAACACTTCATATACAGAACATCCTTCATCATGCAGAAACCTTCATCATACAAAACACCTTCATCATAAAAACAACCTTCATCATACAGAACACCTTCATCATACAAAACACCTTCATCATACAGAACCCTTCATCATACAGAACACCTTCATCATGCAGAATACCTTCATCATACAAAAACCTTCATCATACAAACACCTTCATCATACAGAACACCTTCATCATGCAGAACACCTTCATCATACAAAACACCTTCATCATAAGAACACCTTCATCATGCAGAAATCCTTCATCATACAAAACACCTTCATCATACAGAACACCTTCATCATACAGAACACCTTCATCATGCAGAACACCTTCATCATACAGAACACTTTCATCATATAGAACACCTTCATCATACAGAAATCCCTCATCATACAAAACACCTTCATCATACAGAACACCTTCATCATGCAAAACACCATCATACAAAACACCTTCATCATACAGAACACCTTCATCATACAGAACACCTTCATTATATAGAACACCTTCATCATGCAGAAATCCTTCATCATACAAAACACCTTCATCATACAGAACGGCTTCATCATGCAGAAATCCTTCATCATACAAAAGACCTTCATCATAATGAATACCTTCATCATACAGAACACCTTCATCATGCAGAAATCATTCATCATACCACACACCTTCATCATACAGAACACCTTCATCATACAGAACACCTTCATCATGCAGAACACCTTCATCATGCAGAACACCGTCATCATACAGAACACCTTCATCATGCAGAACACCTTCATCATGCAGAACACCTTCATCATACAGAACACCTTCATTATGCAGAAATCCTACATGATACAGAACACCTTCATCATGCAGAAATCATTCATCATACAAAACACCTTCATCATACAGAACACCTTCATCATACAGAACACCTTCATCATACAGAACACCTTCATCATACATAACACCTTCATCATGCAGAAATCATTCATCATACAAAACACCTTCATCATACAGAATACCTTCATCATACAGAATATCTTCATCATACAGAACACCTTCATCATACAGAACACCTTCATCATACAAAATACCTTCATCATGCAGAAATACTTCATCATACAAAACACCTTCATCAAACCGAAATCATTCATCATACTACACACCTTCATCATACAGAACACCTTCATCATACAGAACACCTTCATCATGCAGAACACCTTCATCATGCAGAACACCTTCATCATACAGAACACTTTCATCATATAGAACACCTTCATCATGCAGAAATCCTTCATCATACAAAACACCTTCATCATATAGAACACCTTCATCATACAGAACACCTTCATTATGCAGAAATCCTTCATGATACAGAACACCTTCATCATGCAGAACATCTTCATCATGCAGAATACCTTCATCATACAAAATACCTTCATCATACAAAACAACTTCATCATACAGAACATCATCATACAAAACACCTTCATCATCTAAAACCCCTTCATCATACAAAACACCTTCATCATGCAGAAATCCTTCATCAAACAAAAGACCTTCATCATACAGAACACCTTCATCATACAGAACACCTTCATCATGCAGAACACCTTCATCATGCAGAACACTTTCATCATATAGAACACCTTCATCATGCAGAAATCCTTCATCATACAAAACACCTTCATCATACAGAACACCTTCATCATACAGAACACCTTCATCATGCAGAAATCATTCATCATACAAAACACCTTCATCATCCAGAATACCTTCATCATACAGAATATCTTCATCATACAGAACACCTTCATCATACAGAACACCTTCATCATACAAAATACCTTCATCATGCAGAAATACTTCATCATACAAAACACCTTCATCAAACAGAACACCTTCATCATGCAGAAATCATTCATCATACAAAACACCTTCATCATACAGAATACCTTCATCATACAGAATATCTTCATCATACAGAACACCTTCATCATACAGAACACCTTCATCATACAAAATACCTTCATCATGCAGAAATACTTCATCATACAAAACACCTTCATCAAACAGAACACCTTCATCATGCAGAAATCATTCATCATACAACACACCTTCATCATACAGAACACCTTCATCATACAGAACACCTTCATCATGCAGAACACCTTCATCATGCAGAACACCTTCATCATACAGAACACTTTCATTATATAGAACACCTTCATCATGCAGAAATCCTTCATCATACAAAACACCTTCATCATACAGAACACCTTCATCATGCAAAACACCATCATACAAAACACCTTCATCATACAGAACACCTTCATCATACAGAACACCTTCATTATATAGAACACCTTCATCATGCAGAAATCCTTCATCATACAAAACACCTTCATCATACAGAACGGCTTCATCATGCAGAAATCCTTCATCATACAAAAGACCTTCATCATAATGAATACCTTCATCATACAGAACACCTTCATCATGCAGAAATCATTCATCATACCACACACCTTCATCATACAGAACACCTTCATCATACAGAACACCTTCATCATGCAGAACACCTTCATCATGCAGAACACCGTCATCATACAGAACACCTTCATCATGCAGAACACCTTCATCATGCAGAACACCTTCATCATACAGAACACCTTCATTATGCAGAAATCCTACATGATACAGAACACCTTCATCATGCAGAAATCATTCATCATACAAAACACCTTCATCATACAGAACACCTTCATCATACAGAACACCTTCATCATACAGAACACCTTCATCATACATAACACCTTCATCATGCAGAAATCGTTCATCATACAAAACACCTTCATCATACAGAACACCTTCATCATGCAGAACACCTTCATCATACAAAACACCTTCATCATACAGAACACCTTCATCATACAGAATACCTTCATTATGCAGAAATCCTTCATGATACAGAACACCTTCATCATGCAGAACACCTTCATCATGCAGAAATCATTCATCATACAAAACACCTTCATCATACAGAACACCTTCATCATACAAAACACCTTCATCATACAGAAGACCTTCATCATACAGAATATTTTCATCATACAGAACATCTTCATCATACAGAACACCTTCATCATACGGAACACCTTCATCATACAAAACACCTTCATCATACAGAACACCTTCATCATACAAAACACCTTCATCATGCAGAAATCCTTCATCATACAAAACACCTTCATCAAACAGAACACCTTCATCATGCAGAAATCATTCATCATACAAAACACCTTCATCATACAGAACACCTTCACCATACAGAACACCTTCATCATGCAGAACATCTTCATCATGCAGAACACCTTCATCATACAGAACACTTTCATCATATAGAACACCTTCATCATGCAGAAATCCTTCATCATACAAAACACCTCCATCATACAGAACGGCTTCATCATGCAGAAATCCTTCATCATACAAAAGACCTTCATCATAATGAATACCTTCATCATACAGAACACCTTCATCATGCAGAAATCATTCATCATACCACACACCTTCATCATACAGAACACCTTCATCATACAGACCACCTTCATCATACAGAACACCTTCATCATGCAGAACACCTTCATCATGCAGAACACCTTCATCATACAGAACACCTTCATCATACAGAACACCTTCATATGCAGAAATCCTAAACATATACAGAACACCTTCATCATGCAGAAATCCTTCATCATACAAAACACCTTCATCATCAGAAATCCTTCATCATACAAAACTTCATCATACAGAACACCTTC
>JAUCMX010000017.1:23763787-23773787 GCA_033459395.1 Hemibagrus guttatus
TGGGCATGAAGCCATACTGCTGCTCACAAATTTCCACTACCTTCCTTAACCTAGCTTCCACTACTCTTTCCCATAGCTTCATTGCATGGCTCATCAACTTTATCCCTCTATAGTTGCTGCAACTCTGCACGTCACCCTTATTCTTAAAGCTCGGCACTAACACACTTCTTCTCCATTCCTCAGGCATCTTCTCACTCTCTAAAACCCTGTTGAACAAACTAGTTAAAAATTCCACTGCTGCCTCTCCCAGACACTTCCAGACCTCCACCGGGATGTCGTCAGGACCAACTGCCTTCCCACTTTTCATCCTCTTCAAAGCCTTCCTGACTTCATCCTTTCTAATCTTATCTACTTTCTGTTCCACAGAGTTCACCCCTTCTACTCTTTTTTCCCTCTCATTTTCCTCATTCATCAGCTCCTCAAAGTACTCCTTCCATCTCCTCTGTACACTCTCCTCACTTGTGAGCACCCTTCCATCTCTATCCTTAATAACTCTAACTTGCTGCACATCCTTCCCATCTCGATCCCTCTGCCTAGCTAACCTGTACAAGTCCTTCTCTCCTTCTCTAGTGTCTAACCTAGTGTACAACTCGTCATATGCCTTCTGCTTGGCCTTAGACACCTCCCTCTTCACTCTGCGCTGTAACTCCTTGTATTCCTGTACACACAGTATATCCACCTTCCTTCTCTCCATCATATCAGCCAGCTCTCTACCTTTCCCTGTCATAGTACCAACATTCAGAGTTCCTATTCTCAGTCCTACACTCTTACCTTTCCTCTTCTCTCTCTGTCTGTGCACTCTCCTCCCTCCTCTACTTCTTCAACCAACAGTAGCCCAATTTCCACGGTCATTGTTAACCCGGGCCTCGACCGATCCGGTATGAAATTCAGAGTAGTGATGATTCGCATGGTTAAATTTGGCAATGTTTTACGCCGGATGCCCTTCCTGACGCAACCCTCTCTATTTATCCGGGCTTGGGACCGGCACAGAAGTCACTGGACTGTGACCCCCATGGCTAGATTTTTAAGTTTAAAATAATAATAATAAATAACAGAAATTTAAAATAGTAAACAATAAATGTTATACACAAAATTGTATGATGGTATGATGGTGTGTGTGTGTGTGTGTATATGTATGTGTATGTGTATGTATGTGTATGTATGTGTGTGTGTGTGTGTGTGTGTGTGTGTGTGTGTGTGTGTGAGTATGTGAGTATGTGTATATGTGTGTGTGTGTGTGTGTGTATGTGTCATGGTTGGCAAAGTTCCCTGTTGGGCCACTAGAGGGCTTCTAGCAGGGGTTTTGTTTCTTTGTGCCATGTGTGTTTTGTTTTAACATTTTAGCCCCGCCTGTTCCCGCCTCTGTTCACCTGTTCCTTGTATTCCTTTGATTATTACCCTTATTTATATTGGTTGTTGTGCCTGTGTTTGTTGCTAGAACTCATCTGCTCCCTCTCGCCTGGTACCACAGGTGTGACAGTATGTGTAAGTATGTGTGATGATGATGTTTCATCACCTCAGATGATTCTCCTGTGTCCTCACTCTATTAATGTGTAATAACAATATTTCAGTTTCAGCATATTTGCTCATGGTCTCTGATTTTGTTGAAGGTGGACTGAGATGATTAGAGAAAGTCTTCAAATAAAAACAAAGTGGTGTTTTGGTGACTGTATAAGTCCTGCCCTCTTCAGGCAAAAGAGCCAATCACATTGTTGGACAAGGTGTTAATTATGAATTAATATTTCAGACAAAACATGTTTTGAATCACGCTTATTATCAGTGGAGTGTGAGCTGTACACATCCCTGTGAATGAGCTGTTGCTATGGAAACGATAAGGTATTAGAGCGAGTGCATTAATATAAACCTGCGCTACGGTCAGAGCTGCTGTTACAGAGAATTAATCAACACCTGATCCACCAATCAGAATTAATCACCACCTGATCCACCAATCAGAATTAATCAACACCTGATCCACCAATCAGAATTAATCAACACCTGATCCACCAATCAGAATTAATCAACACCTGATCCACCAATCAGAATTAATCAACACCTGATCCACCAATCAGAATTAATCAACACCTGATCCACCAATCAGAATTAATCACCACCTGATCCACCAATCAGAATTAATCAACACCTGATCCACCAATCAGAATTAATCACCACCTGATCCACCAATCAGAGCGCAGGACACAGCTCAGTGTGTGTAACAGAGTTTATCAGCTGCATTTAGATGTTCATTAGCAGTGAAGATGTTCGATGAAGACGTTTGGAGACAATCAGAGGAAGATCAGATGTTCTGCTCGCTGTCCGTGCTTACGTCACACCTATATATTTTTCAGGTACGTGTCGAGCCACACATAAAACTCAGGCATGAAGCTCAGGTCCTGTTCGACTTTCTCCTGCTGTTGTTATAAATCTCTGAAAAAAGCCGAGCTCTCATCCAGGAGAGGAGAGAAAAGTGCAGGAAAAGGTTTTTGAGGAAAAATATGGTAAGAGGAAATTGCCATGCTCATCTCTCGCTCTTCTCCTCCCTCCCTCTACTATGGAGCCTGAGCGTTTCCATGGCAACCGGTCCTGAATGCTGAGTGCTGAATGGTGGAGCAGAGCATTTGAGATGCATTTTTGTGATTGCGGTCCGGGGGTGAAGGAGGAAAGGCTGGAAAAGGAAATTTGTAAAAGCTGCTCGCTCCATATGTTCTTTTGATATGGGTTCTGTCAGGACGCCAAACAGGAACCTGCGTTCTCCGTGACGGAGACAGAAACCCGTCGCATCTGCTGCCACCTGCTGAGAGCAGGAAATAAGGAAAGAAAAGAAAAGAATAAGGGAGGAAGAAACATGAGTATAAATTAGAACATATAAATAATAATAATAATAATAATAATAATAATAATAATAATAATACTTATTATTACTATTACAGTTGAAATAAATATAATAATAGACATTGTTTATAGAAGATTTCTCATACATGTGGCAGTGCTCTACATTCAAG
This sequence comes from Hemibagrus guttatus, assembly GCA_033459395.1. Classification (NCBI taxonomy): domain Eukaryota; kingdom Metazoa; phylum Chordata; class Actinopteri; order Siluriformes; family Bagridae; genus Hemibagrus; species Hemibagrus guttatus. The sequence continues at coordinate 23,766,787 of JAUCMX010000017.1, forward strand.
GAGTAAAAATAAAATGATTAAAAATTATTAAATTATATTATTGAATGAATTGTTAAAAATGGATTTAGTTTTATTTTAATATTTTGCATTCAGATCTAGCTTATGATTTGTGAAGATTGTTTTCTGGAACTTCCCATCGCTCTGCTCCAGAATCTGAAGATATCTGTGTAAAGATCATCACCATGTTCCTGATATTCGCTCACATGGGGGTTGTGTTATTTTTTGTGCTGTGATCATTAATATTCATCACAGGCTCTGATGCTCCGCCGCTCCAATTAGCATTCCATTAAACTCGGTGTGCATCAGACTGTGCTCTGTGTCCAAGTCCAACAAAATCCCTCCATCATCATCATCACCATCATCATCACCATCATCATCATCACCATCATCATCATCACCATCATTTGTAGATATAAAGATAAATCTATAAGAATTTGATTGGTGCATTCAGCACTAAATATCTGCAAAATTATGAACATAATGTGTCATGAGCAGAGTCACTACTGTGTGTGTGTGTGTGTGTGTGTGTGTGTGTGTGTGTGTGTGTGTGTGTGTTGCATGTGTATGTGCTCTGTTTTATCCTAACTCTCAGTTTGTCTTCATAAATAAAAGCATCAAAGGACTTTTAAACAGAATCAGGTCAACAGAATTCATCACATGGTTCTGAAAACCAGCTGCATTTCACTGAAGGAGGTGGAGACAGGAATCCAGCAATAAACAAACACAACACTTCTGAAATAAACAGAAGAAATGAAACACTTTCTTTACCTACACTTTATTACAGTGTTTATACAGACGGTGATAAAATAAGAAGCCGGTCTGCTGCGGCTCTGAGACGACTCAGACATGTCCAGAACTGTTTCAGCGATTGGCAGATGGATACGAGGCTCCGCCCCTTTGTGCTCCCAATCATCATGAGGAGAAGCCATGGGTCCGGGTGGGACGAGCACACAGCTCACTGTCTGGTGTTTGAGATGTTTTTTTCTGTCTCTCATTCACCCTCAGAGAAGCTGTGTGTTCAAATGTGACTCACAGCGACATGTTAAAGCCTTTTGTCCAATAAACATCAGTCTCTCTGCACATTACACGTGGGTTCAGTGGACAATGAGTGAGATTGTTGATCATCTCAATCAAACCTGATGAATAATGTGATGAATTACGGCATGTGAATGAAACTGTTGAGGAAACATGACGTCACATGTCGTCTTAAAGCAGCACCTCACCTCACCTCACCTCACCAATACACTGGTCCCTGTGTCCACTACACTGATCCCTGTGTCCACTGCACTGGTCCCTGTATCCACTACACTGGTCCCTGTATCCACTACACTAATCCCTGTGTCCACTACACTAGTACCTGTGTCCACTACACTGGTCCCTGTGTCCACTACACTGGTCCCTGTATCCACTGAACTGATCCCTGTGTCCATTGCACTGGTCTCTGTATCCACTGCACTGGTCCCTGTGTCCACTAGACTAGTCTCTGTGTCCACTACACTGGTCCCTGTGTCCACTTTACTGGTCCCTGTATCCACTGCACTTGTTCCTGTATCCACTATACTGGTCTCTGTGTCCACTGCACTGGTCCCTGTGCCCACTACACTGGTTCCTGTATCCACTGCACTGTTCCCTGTATCCACTACACTGTTCCCTGTATCCACTGTACTGGGCACCTGTGTCCACTACACTGGTCCTTGTGTCCACAGCACTTGTCCCTGTATCCACTGCACTGGTCCCTGTGTCCACTACACTAGTCTCTGTGTCCACTGCACTGGTCTCTGTGTCCACTGCACTGGTCCCTGTATCCACTACACTGGTCCCTGTATCCACTACACTAATCCCTGTGTCCACTACACTAGTACCTGTGTCCACTACACTGGTTCCTGTGTCCACTGCACTGGTCCCTGTATCCACTACACTGGTCCCTGTATCCACTGTACTGGGCACCTGTGTCCACTACACTAGTACCTGTGTCCACTACACTGGTCCTTTTGTTCACTACACTGGTCCCTGTATCCACTATACTGGTCTCTGTGTCCACTGCACTGGTCCCTGTGCCCACTACACTGGTTCCTGTATCCACTGCACTGTTCCCTGTATCCACTACACTGTTCCCTGTATCCACTGTACTGGGCACCTGTGTCCACTACACTGGTCCTTGTGTCCACAGCACTTGTCCCTGTATCCACTGCACTGGTCCCTGTGTCCACTACACTAGTCTCTGTGTCCACTGCACTGGTCTCTGTGTCCACTGCACTGGTCCCTGTATCCACTACACTAATCCCTGTGTCCACTACACTAGTACCTGTGTCCACTACACTGGTCCCTGTGTCCACTGCACTGGTCCCTGTATCCACTACACTGGTCCCTGTATCCACTGTACTGGGCACCTGTGTCCACTACACTGGTCCCTGTGTCCACTACACTAGTACCTGTGTCCACTACACTGGTCCTTTTGTTCACTACACTGGTCCCTGTATCCACTGAACTGGTCCCTGTGTCCACTGCACTGATCTCTGTATCCACTGCACTGGTCCCTGTGTCCACTACACTAGTCTCTGTGTCCACTACACTGGTCCCTGTGTCCACTTCACTGGTCCCTGTATCCACTACACTGGTCCCTGTATCCACTGCACTAGTCCCTGTGTCCACTACACTAGTCTCTGTGTCCACTACAGTGGTCCCTGTGTCCACTGCACTGGTCTCTGTGTCCACTGCACTGGTTCCTGTATCCAATGCACTGACCCCTCTGTCCACTACACTAGTACCTGTGTCCACTATACTAGTGCCTTTGTTCACTACACTGGTCCCTGTATCCACTGAACTGATCCCTGTGTCCATTGCACTGGTCCCTGTGTCCATTGCACTGGTCCCTGTGTCCACTACACTGGTCCCTGTATCCACTACACTGGTCTCTGTATCCACTGAACTGGTCCCACTGTCCACTACACTGGTCCCTGTATCCACTACACTGGTCCCTGTATCCACTGAACTGTTCCCTGTGTCCATTGCACTGGTCCCTGTGTCCATTGCACTGGTCCCTGTGTCCACTACACTGGTCTCTGTATCCACTGAACTGGTCCCACTGTCCACTACACTGGTCCCTGTATCCACTGAACTGGTCCCTGTGCCCACTACACTGGTCCCTGTATCCACTACACTGATCCCTCTGTCCACTACACTAGTACCTGTATCCACTACACTTATCCCTCTGTCCACTACACTAGTACCTGTGTCCACTACACTGGTCCCTTTGTTCACTACACTGGTCCCTTTATCCACTGCACTGGTCCCTGTATCCACTGCACTGGTCCCTGTATCCACTGTACTGATCCCTGTGTCCATTGCACTGGTCCCTGTGCCCACTACACTGGTCCCTGTATCCACTACACTGGTCCCTGTATCCACTGAACTGGTCCCTGTGCCCACTACACTGGTCCCTGTATCCACTGAACTGGTCCCTGTGGCTATTACACTGGTCCCTGTGTCCACTACACTGGACCCTGTAATCACTACACTGGTCCCTGTATCCACTACACTGGTCCCTGTATCCACTGAACTGGTCCCTGTGGCTATTACACTGGTCCCTGTGTCCACTACACTGGTCCCTGTAATCACTACACTGGTCCCAGTATCCACTACACTGGTCCCAGGTATCCACTGAACTGGTCCCTGTGTCCACTGCACTGGTCCCTGTATCCACTGAACTGATCCGTGTGTCCACTGCACTAGTACCTGTGTCCACTGCACTGGTCCCTGTGTCCACTGCACTTGTCTCTGTATCCACTGCACTGCTCCCTGTGTCCACTGCACTGGTCCCTTTATCCACTGCACTGGTCCCTGTGTCCACTACACTGGTCCCTGTGTCCACTACACTGATCTCTGTGTCCACTACACTGGTCCCTGTGTCCACTGCACTGGTCCATGTATCCACTGCACTGGTTCCTGTATCCACTACACTGGTCCCTGTGTCCACTGAACTGGTCCCTGTGTCCACTATACTGGTCCCTGTATCCACTGAACTGGTCCCTGTGTCTACTACACTGATCTCTGTGTTCACTGAACTGGTCCCTGTATACACCTCAGTGGTCTCTGTGTCCACTGAACATTAATACACATTCTGTAAAATTGTGTAGTGTTGTGTAGTGTGTAGTGTTGTAAAATGTGTAGTTTTGTGTAGTGTGTAGTTTATAGTGTTGTGTAGTGTTGTGCAGTGTATAATGTTGTGTAGTATTGTGTGGTTGTTGTGTCCTCACAGTCTGTGTAGTGTATAACGTTGTGCAGTTGCTGGTGGATGGTGTTGGTGTTGGTGTTGTTCTGGTTTCCAGCACGTGGATGGTTAATGGTATTGTTCTGGTTTCCAGCAGGTGGATGGTGATGGTTAATGGTGTTGGTGTTGTTCTGATTTCCAGCAGGTAGCTGGTTGATGGTGTTCAGTCCTTGCATGTGACCCAGTGTGTGATGTTCTGGTGTTCTCATGCAGGATGGATTCCTGCCTCACACACACTGTATCCTGGGACTGACTCCAGCTTCACTGCAGCACTGAGCAGGAGAAAATAAATCTCGGAAAAATCCAAATGCTGTTTATTTGTTTTAGGATTTTGACTCGTCTCTTGTGTTCAAACTCCACCTGCAGGCTTCAGAACTGAGGAGGAACATCTCGATGAGATACTTGTTGTTTTGGACAAATCTGATCAAAAAACTAAATTCACTCCCAAATATTGAGAAATGAGCTAAAAAAGAATATAACAGTGTAACACAGTGTGTAATAAAATCTAATAAACTGTAATAAACTGTTCATTAAGGATATAAACCTACATGCAGATTTCTGTAAAGCTACACAGCGACACTGTTGTTAAAATTATTATATAAATTGCTGAAAAAAGTAAATAAATAAATAAATAGTTGAATAACTGTATTAAACTGTAATAAAGTGTAATAAATGGTAATAAACTGTAACACCTCAGCATCAGCTATAATCCTTCATTCAGCTGTCACTGGATCTTTGATCTAAATCTCTCCAGTGTGATAACGTTCACATCTTTCACAAAGATCCAGAAGTTCCATGAGAAGGAGACCCAGGAGTCACATCCAGACTCTGTGGTGTGGTATCTATGATGTTCAGCGCTCTGTGGATCAATTCATCTCAATAACCAATTAATGAATATTCATTAGAATGCTTTAAATTACATTTAAATATGTAAAATAATGAATACATTAATTTTTGGTTATAAGATTATAATATACTTCATATATCTAAAAACCGAATAGAGTGAGTATTTTTGCTAAAATATTTACTAAAGATTTAGAAGCAACTTTAAATTCGAGAGCCACACTGTAGGATTCAATTCAATTCAATTCAATTTTATTTGTATAGCGCTTTTAACAAAGAGCATTGTCTCAAAGCAGCTTTACAGAACATAAGAAACAATAAACATACAAACAAACAGTCCTAGATGTTAGACAAAATTTTCCCTAGTGAGCGAGCCTGAGGTGACTCAGGCGACTGTGGCAAGGAAAAACTCCCTTAGATGGTATTAGGAAGAAACCTTGAGAGGAACCAGACTCAAAAGGGAACCCATCCTCATCTGGGTGACACACGGAGAGTGTGATACGAACAATGTCCTTTCTTCATTAGTTGTGTGATGCAGATACAGCATGTGTAGAATGTTGTGTGTAAAATGTCCACATAGGGTTGGCAGTGCTGCTTTGAATACTCCAGTCCTCAGAAAGCAGAACCCGGCTGGAGCTGGTCCATCTCTGGATGCCACCGGAGCTGGCACAATCTCTGTGTGACTCGGGGGTGGTTAGAAGAAGGGAAACAAATGGAAAGGAATTAGCGTAGCTGCTATTCATAATATTAGCAGGCACTAGATGATGATGTGGATTTAATCAGATGTATTGGAGCACAAAGTTATGGGATGTATTAGGTGTATGCCTGGCTAAAGAGATATGTCTTTAGTCTACGTTTGAACTGGGAGACTGTGTCTGAGCCCCGAACACTGTCAGGAAGACTGTTCCAAAGTTTCGGAGCTAAATACGAAAAAGCTCTAAAGTTCTAAAGGAACTTCAATGCAAGCAATACGTTAAGAGCAAAATGAATACTTGACTTCAATAACATTTATCAATCTAACCCCATGCTGTAAATGAGAAAACTGTTAGTTCATGAGCTTGTCTGTAATCACCTTGCGTAGATCAATCATTCTGTAACTTACCTGGGAGTCTTGGAAGAGCTCTTCTGGGGCTCTCCTAGGTGCTCAATGAGGCAGCAGACCACTGCATCCCTTTTTTCCCCCTCAATACTCTGAGGCTTTAAGGAGATGCATTTTAATGACCATCCTTGTTTCTACAAATTAGTGTTTGCACTTTTGAGACAAAAGTTAAATAAAAAAAATACCTCATTTACAGTGTTAAGGAGAGGATGCATCCTGGTACCAACAGCACCCCCTTAGGCACGCATCAGCTGCAGGAGACGGGGTGTGTAACTGCCAAGCTTAAGCAGGAATTTTCTTCCAGGGAAATTGTTGTTATCCGACAGAACTACTCTTTGATCTATTAAACAAGTAAAGAGACAAAATATGACAACTCTTTCAAATAAGGAGTCACAAATTCTAAAAGTTAACAAAGTTAATTTATCTTATTATTATGAATCAATATTAATAACTATTTATTTATTGACATATTTAGAAATATTTATATATGAAATATAATAGCAATACTTATCATTTTCTTTACTTATGCATAAACATTTAAAATTATAACACTTCATTTAACATTTCAACAAAACGTTATAACAATTCTTTATTACAGACACATATATGGCATTGACCTAATCATAACTCATGGCTGCACTTCTTAAGGTCAGTCATATCCATGTCACAAAAGGAAAATGTTGTGTGGTTGTCCTAATTTTAGATATAGTTTGTATCACTATAAATGGGTGCTTTTCACTGAGGGAAGGGATTAAGGACATCATTTAGGAATAAAGTGTTCTAGATTTC
>JAUCMX010000017.1:23788787-23832113 GCA_033459395.1 Hemibagrus guttatus
ACGGTAAGAGAGAGAGTGTGTGTGTGTGTGTGTGTGTGTGTGTGCGTGTGCATGAGGGAGTCATGAACTCAACCCACAATGACATCACAGATAAATTATTTGCATAAATTAAAGTAGTGTGTAATATATAAAGGCACAAGTCAGTAATAATATGTGTAATGTTTATATTTATTTATTTGTTTATTTCTTCCGTCCTCTGGGTTTCAGAGTTCATGGACTTCATGAAAGGTGTGGAATAGGAGCCTCTGAAATTCATCCTGCGTCGGTCTGTGAAAATGTAACAGAACATTTTACGTTAATGACATTTATGATTAAATTCAAATCATGTGGCTTTTGTTCCTGGTGAAATTTCATGTCTGTAAATAAAATGTTTCACTCCTCTGAGTGTGTGTGTGTGTGTGTGTGTGTGTGTGTGTGTGTGTGTGTGTGAATACTTTAACACTTTTTAATTCACATGAGTGTGTAAAATACACATTTCCCTTCAGAATGTTCATTGAGCCTTTATCTCAAATCTCCAGAACCTAAAACTGCAGACTTTATGTCCTGCTTTTATAACAGAGGCTTTGAAACGCTCAGTGTGAGTTCGGGTCAGTGTGAGTTCGGGTCAGTGTGAATTCGGGTCAGTGTGAGTTCGGGTCAGTGTGAGTTCGGGTCAGTGTGAGTTCGGGTCAATTCTCCTGGCGGCCAAGTGAATGATCGAGAAACAAGCCAAATGTCTGTGAAACAAATCTGATCTTGTCCACCCTCAAGAGTCATGGAGCAGCATAGGAATGGTTTTATTCCTACCTGGATGGTCGCTCATATCAGGTAACATGGAAGGGATTGACATCTGCTCCAAGCAAACTCTCCACTGGTGTCCCACAAGGCTCAGTACTTGGTCCTTTCCTTTTCTCCCTCTATACTCACTCTCTTAGTTCTATTTCCTCCAATCACAATGGAATGTAAGGAGTCTCCAGTGTCAGTGCTATATATCACTGTGTGTGTGTGTGTGTGTGTGTGTGTGTGTGTGTGTGTGTATCAGTCAGAGGTGAAGCTGGAGCTTGACGTTCTCCACATCTTCAGGACAGAGGAGTTTACACTTCTTTGTGTTTCTCAGTAACATGAGCAGCTGAGATTTTTCTCTTCTTAACTTGAAGAGAGAGAATAAAGAGAGACTGCTGAGGGGACGAGTGTTTATAGCCGAAGAGAGAGAGAGAATAAAGAGATACTGCTGAGGGGACGAGTGTTTATAGCTGAAGAGAGAGAATAAAGAGAGACTTCTGAGGGGACGAGTGTTTATAGCTGAAAAGAAAGAGAGAATAAAGAGAGACTGCTGAGGGGACGAGTGTTTATAGCTGAAGAGAGAGAATAAAGAGAGACTGCTGAGGGGACGAGTGTTTATAGCTGAAGAGAGAGAGAATAAAGAGAGACTGCTGAGGGGATGAGTGTTTATAACTGAAGTGAGAGAGAATAAAGAGAGACTGCTGAGAGGATGAGTGCTTATAGCTGAAGAGAAAGAGAGAATAAAGAGAGACTGCTGAGAGGATGAGTGCTTATAGCTGAAGAGAGAGAGAATAAAGAGAGACTGCTGAGGGGATGAGTGTTTATAGCTGAAGAGAGAGAGAATAAAGAGACACTGCTGAGGGGACGAGTGTTTATAACTGAAGAGAGAGAGAGAATAAAGAGAGACTGCTGAGGGGACGAGTGTTTATAGCTGAAGAGAGAGAATAAAGAGAGACTGCTGAGGGGACGAGTGTTTATAGCTGAAGAGAGAGAATAAAGAGAGACTGCTGAGGGGACGAGTGTTTATAGCTGAAGAGAGAGAGAATAAAGAGAGACTGCTGAGGGGATGAGTGTTTATAGCTGAAGAGAGAGAGAATAAAGAGACACTGCTGTGGGGATGAGTGTTTATAACTGAAGTGAGAGAGAATAAAGAGAGACTGCTGAGAGGATGAGTGCTTATAGCTGAAGAGAAAGAGAGAATAAAGAGAGACTGCTGAGAGGATGAGTGCTTATAGCTGAAGAGAGAGAGAATAAAGAGAGACTGCTGAGGGGATGAGTGTTTATAGCTGAAGAGAGAGAGAATAAAGAGACACTGCTGAGGGGACGAGTGTTTATAACTGAAGAGAGAGAGAGAATAAAGAGAGACTGCTGAGGGGACGAGTGTTTATAACTGAAGAGAGAGAGAATAAAGAGAGACTGCTGAGGGGATGAGTGTTTATAGCTGAAGAGAGAGAGAATAAAGAGAGACTGCTGAGGGGATGAGTGTTTATAGCTGAAGAGAGAGAGAAAATAAAGAGAGACTGCTGAGGGGACGAGTGTTTATAGCTGAAGAGAGATAGAATAAAGAGAGACTGCTGAGGGGACGAGTGTTTATAGCTGAAGAGAGAGAGAGAGAATAAAGAGAGACTGCTGAGGGGACGAGTGTTTATAGCTGAAGAGAGAGAGAGAATAAAGAGAGACTGCTGAGGGGACGAGTGTTTATAGCTGAAGAGAGAGAGAGAATAAAGAGAGACTGCTGAGGGGATGAGTGTTTATAGCTGAAGAGAGAGAGAGAATAAAGAGAGACTGCTGAGGGGACGAGTGTTTATAGCTGAAGAGAGAGAGAGAGAATAAAGAGAGACTGCTGAGGGGATGAGTGTTTATAGCTGAAGAGAGAGAATAAAGAGAGACTGCTGAGGGGACAAGTCTTTATAGCTGAAGAGAGAGAGAATAAAGAGAGACTGCTGAGGGGACGAGTGTTTATAGCTGAAGAGAGAGAGAATAAAGAGAGACTGCTGAGGGGACGAGTGTTTATAGCTGAAGAGAGAGAGAATAAAGAGAGACTGCTGAGGGGACGAGTGTTTATAGCTGAAGAGAGAGAGAGAATAAAGAGAGACTGCTGAGGGGACGAGTGTTTATAGCTGAAGAGAGAGAGAGAATAAAGAGAGACTGCTGAGGGGACGAGTGTTTATAGCTGAAGAGAGAGAGAGAATAAAGAGAGACTGCTGAGGGGACGAGTGTTTATAGCTGAAGAGAGAGAGAGAATAAAGAGAGACTGCTGAGGGGACGAGTGTTTATAGCTGAGAGAAAACGAGAGACAAGAAGTTCCTCAATTTAATAACATTAAATGTAACTACAAATGGTTAAAAAAGCCCATTGCTAATGTTTGTGTGTGTGTGTGTGTGTGTGTGTGTGTGTGTGTGTGTGTGTGTGTGTGTGGTTACACAACACACAGATTCAGTAGTGTGGTTACACTCAGACCTACGCTCTACACGTCACACACATTACGGTCAAAAACACAGTCTTCAGGCCCCGTGTCCACACCATGACCCCCACGATGACAAAAACGCTTGATGTTTATTTCCTCTATGACCCACACGGCGACAGATCAGGATTAAAAACTTAACGACTTCATTAAAACACACACACACACACACACACACACACACATGCACGCACACACGCTCTGAAATCTGAATCTAAACTCCACCTGAGAGGATTTCTGAAGTGCCTCAGGGACGATGAAGCCACACAGTTATTATATGAAGTTATTGGGATTATTTCTGCTGCAGTAAAGTGGATAAAAATAAAAGGCGTCAGTTGTTCAGCTCTGCATCTCTTCACCTCCTCAGATTATCTCTCTAACTTTACCCCTCGCTCTTACTCCTCACTGACTAAAATACAGCAGAGTATCACTGCTCAGAGCCAGAGTTTACATCCCCCATGTTCCTGGAAGGAGAGAAAAGGAAACTGCAGTTCTATTTTAGCTCTTGTCTTATTTATTATTTTAACATCTACAAAAAATACCAAAAAATGTGGATCTTAAGCCCTGACCCTGATCTGACTAAATAAAAGAACTAAACAAAACAACACAAACACACAACTTTTAGTATTTAGTTTAAAGGGTGTGAAAACTTTTGCACCTGGACTCATGAGATACGATGGGTTTTAGTCTCTGGTGTGTGTGTGTGTGTGTGTGTGTGTGTGTGTGTGTGTGTGTGTGTGCTTCTGATTCTCCAGAATAGAGAAACAGGGGGCAGGGGGTAGAATCAGGTGGTAGGGGGGAGAATCAGGGGGCAGAGGGGAGAATCGGGGGGCAGAGGGGAGAATCGGGGGGCAGAGGGGAGAATCGGGGGGCAGAGGGGAGAATCGGGGGGCAGAGGGGAGAATCAGGGGGCAGGGGAGAGAATTGGGGGGCAGGGGGGAGAATCAGGGGGAAGGGGGTAGAATCAGGGGGAGTGCTTATGTAAGCTTGGCTGTATGATTCATTTCACTCTGCAACTTCATTCTCTTCTCAAACTGCCTCAAGTCTGAATCCTGCATGTGACCTGCTTTAAATAAAAACACTAACACTCAGATGTGACCTTGACTGAAGCTTCACACACACACACACACACACACACACACACACACACACACACACACACACAGAATAAGAACAGAAAGAAAAGAGAAGGTGCCTGGTGTGTGTTGGTGTGTGATGGTGTTGTGATGGTGTGGTGTGTGTTGGTGTGTGATGGTGTTGTGATGGTGTGGTGTGTGTTGGTGTGTGATGGTGTTGTGATGGTGTGGTGTGTGTTGGTGTGTGTAGGTGTGTGATGGTGTAGTGTGTGTTGGTGTGTGATGGTGTTGTGATGGTGTGGTGTGTGTTGGTGTGTGTAGGTGTGTGATGGTGTGGTGTGTGTTGGTGTGTGATGGTGTTGTGATGGTGTGGTGTGTGTTGGTGTGTGTAGGTGTGTGATGGTGTGGTGTGTGTTGGTGTGTGATGGTGTTGTGATAGTGTGGTGTGTGTGTGTGTGTGGTGTGTAGGTGTGTGTGATGGTGTGGTGTGTGTTATGTGTGTGGTGTGCTGTGTGATGTGTGTGGTGTGTGTGGTGTGTGTAGCTGTGTGTGGTGTGGTGTGTGTGTGTGTGTAGGTGTTGTGATGGTGTTGTGATGGTGTGTGTTGGTGTGTGATGGTGTTGTGTGGTGTTGTGTGTGTTGGTGTTGTGATGGTGTGTGTGTTGTGTGTGTGGTGTGTGTGGTGTGGTGTGTGTAGGTGTGTGTGTAGGTGTGTGTTGGTGTGGTGTGTCTTAGTGTGTGATGGTGTTGTGTGTGTTGGTGTGTGTAGGTGTGTGATGGTGTGGTGTGTGTTGGTGTGTGTAGGTGATGTGATGGTGTGGTGTGTGTTGGTGTGTGTAGGTGTGTGATGGTGTGGTGTGTGTTAGTGTGTGTAGGTGTGTGATGGTGTGGTGTGTGTTGGTGTGTGTAGGTGTGTGATGGTGTGGTGTGTCTTAGTGTGTGTAGGTGTGTGATGGTGTGGTGTGTGTTGGTGTGTGTAGCTGTGTGATGGTGTGGTGTGTGTTGGTGTGTGTAGGTGTGTGATGGTGTGGTGTGTGTTAGTGTGTGTAGGTGTGTGATGGTGTGGTGTGTGTTGGTGTGTGTAGCTGTGTGATGGTGTGGTGTGTGTTAGTGTGTGATGGTGTTGTGATGGCGTGGTGTGTGTTAGTGTGTGTAGGGTGTTGTGATGGTGTGGTATGTGTTGGTGTGTGATGGTTCAGACCTTGACTGAAGCTTCACACACACACACACACACACACACACACACACACACACACACACACACAGAATAAGAACAGAAAGAAAAGAGAAGGTGCCTGGTGTGTGTTGGTGTGTGATGGTGTTGTGATGGTGTGGTGTGTGTTGGTGTGTGATGGTGTTGTGATGGTGTGGTGTGTGTTGGTGTGTGTAGGTGTGTGATGGTGTGGTGTGTGTTGGTGTGTGATGGTGTTGTGATGGTGTGGTGTGTGTTGGTGTGTGTAGGTGTGTGATGGTGTGGTGTGTGTTGGTGTGTGATGGTGTTGTGATAGTGTGGTGTGTGTTGGTGTGTGTAGGTGTGTGATGGTGTGGTGTGTGTTAATGTGTGTAGCTGTGTGATGGTGTGGTGTGTGTTGGTGTGTGTAGGTGTGTGATGGTGTGGTGTGTGTTAGTGTGTGATGGTGTTGTGATGGCGTGGTGTGTGTTAGTGTGTGATGGTGTGGTGTGTGTTGGTGTGTGTAGGTGTGTGATGGTGTGGTGTGTGTTAGTGTGTGTAGGTGTTGTGATGGTGTGGTATGTGTTGGTGTGTGATGGTGTTGTGATGGTGTGTGTTGGTGTGTGATGGTGTGGTGTGTGTTAGTGTGTGATGGTGTTGTGATGGTGTGGTGTGTGTAGGTGTGTGTAGGTGTGGTGTGTGTTAGTGTGTGTAGGTGTGTGATGGTGTGGTGTGTCTTAGTGTGTGATGGTGTTGTGTGTGTTGGTGTGTGTAGGTGTGTGATGGTGTGGTGTGTGTTGGTGTGTGTAGGTGATGTGATGGTGTGGTGTGTGTTGGTGTGTGTAGGTGTGTGATGGTGTGGTGTGTGTTAGTGTGTGTAGGTGTGTGATGGTGTGGTGTGTGTTGGTGTGTGTAGGTGTGTGATGGTGTGGTGTGTGTTAGTGTGTGTAGGTGTGTGATGGTGTGGTGTGTGTTAGTGTGTGATGGTGTTGTGATGGTGTGGTGTGTGTTGGTGTGTGTAGGTGTGTGATGGTGTGGTGTGTGTTAGTGTGTGTAGGTGTGTGATGGTGTGGTGTGTGTTGGTGTGTGATGGTGTGGTGTGTGTTGGTGTGTGATGGTGTGGTGTGTGTAGGTGTGTGTAGGTGTGTGATGGTGTGGTGTGTGTTAGTGTGTGATGGTGTTTGTGATGGTGTGGTGTGTGTTAGTGTGTGTAGGTGTGTGATGGTGTGGTGTGTGTTAGTGTGTGTAGGTGTTGTGATGGTTTGGTGTGTGTTGGTGTGTGTAGGTGTTGTGATGGTGTGGTGTGTGTTGGTGTGTGTAGGTGTGATGGTGTGGTGTGTGTTAGTGTGTGATGGTGTTGTGATGGTGTGGTGTGTGTTGGTGTGTGTAGGTGTGTGATGGTGTGGTGTGTGTTAGTGTGTGATGGTGTTGTGATGGTGTGGTGTGTGTTGGTGTGTGTAGGTGTGTGATGGTGTGGTGTGTGTTAGTGTGTGTAGGTGTGTGATGGTGTGGTGTGTGTTGGTGTGTGTAGGTGTGTGATGGTGTGGTGTGTGTAGGTGTGCGTAGGTGTGTGATGGTGTGGTGTGTGTTAGTGTGTGATGGTGTTGTGATGGTGTGGTGTGTGTTAGTGTGTGATGGTGTTGTGATGGTGTGGTGTGTATTAGTGTGTGTAGGTGTGTGATGGTGTGGTGTGTGTTAGTGTGTGTAGGTGTTGTGATGGTGTGGTGTGTGTAGGTGTTGTGATGGTGTGGTGTGTGTTGGTGTGTGTAGGTGTGATGGTGTGGTGTGTGTTAGTGTGTGATGGTGTTGTGATGGTGTGGTGTGTGTTGGTGTGTGTAGGTGTGTGATGGTGTGGTGTGTGTTGGTGTGTGATGGTGTGGTGTGTGTTAGTGTGTGATGGTGTTGTGATGGTGTGGTGTGTGTAGGTGTGTGATGGTGTGTGATGGTGTGGTGTGTGTTAGTGTGTGATGGTGTTGTGATGGTGTGGTGTGTGTTGTGTGTGATGGTGTGTGATGGTGTGGTGTGTGTTAGTGTGTGATGGTGTTGTGATGGTGTGGTGTGTGTTAGTGTGTGATGGTGTTGTGATGCTGTGGTGTGTGTTAGTGTGTGATGGTGTGGTGTTTGTTAGTGTGTGTAGGTGTGTGATGGTGTGGTGTGTGTTGGTGTGTGTAGGTGTGTGATGGTGTGGTGTGTGTTAGTGTGTGATGGTGTTGTGATGGTGTGGTGTGTGTTGGTGTGTGATGGTGTTGTGATGGTGTGGTGTGTGTTGGTGTGTGTAGGTGTGTGATGGTGTGGTATGTGTTGGTGTGTGTAGGTGTGTGATGGTGTGGTGTGTGTTAGTGTGTGATGGTGTTGTGATGGTGTGGTGTGTGTTGGTGTGTGTAGGTGTGTGATGGTGTGGTGTGTGTTAGTGTGTGATGGTGTTGTGATGGTGTGGTGTGTGTTGGTGTGTGATGGTGTTGTGATGGTGTGGTGTGTGTTGGTGTGTGTAGGTGTGTGATGGTGTGGTGTGTGTTGGTGTGTGTAGGTGTGTGATGGTGTGGTGTGTGTTAGTGTGTGATGGTGTTGTGATGGTGTGGTGTGTGTTGGTGTGTGTAGGTGTGATGGTGTGGTGTGTGTTAGTGTGTGATGGTGTTGTGATGGTGTGGTGTGTGTTGGTGTGTGTAGGTGTGTGATGGTGTGGTGTGTGTTGGTGTGTGTAGGTGTTGTGATGGTGTGGTGTGTGTTGGTGTGTGTAGGTGTGATGGTGTGGTGTGTGTTAGTGTGTGATGGTGTTGTGATGGTGTGGTGTGTGTTGGTGTGTGTAGGTGTGTGATGGTGTGGTGTGTGTTGGTGTGTGATGGTGTGGTGTGTGTTAGTGTGTGATGGTGTTGTGATGGTGTGGTGTGTGTTGGTGTGTGTAGGTGTGTGATGGTGTGGTGTGTGGTTAGTGTGTTATGGTGTTGTGATGGTGTGGTGTGTGTTGGTGTGTGTAGGTGTGTGATGGTGTGGTGTGTGTTAGTGTGTGATGGTGTTGTGATGCTGTGGTGTGTGTTAGTGTGTGATGGTGTGGTGTTTGTTAGTGTGTGTAGGTGTGATGGTGTGGTGTGTTGGTGTGTGATGGTGTGTGATGGTGTGGTGTGTGTTGGTGTGTGTAGGTGTGTGATGGTGTGGTGTGTGTTGGTGTGTGTGGTGTGTGATGGTGTGGTGTGTGTTAGTGTGTGATGGTGTTGTGATGGTGTGGTGTGTGTTGGTGTGTGTAGGTGTGTGATGGTGTGGTGTGTGTTAGTGTGTGATGGTGTGTGTGATGGTGTGGTGTGTGTTGGTGTGTGATGGTGTTGTGATGGTGTGGTGTGTGTTGGTGTGTGTAGGTGTGTGATGGTGTGGTGTGTGTGGTGTGTGTAGGTGTGTGATGGTGTGGTGTGTGATGGTGTTGTGATGGTGTGGTGTGTGTTGGTGTGTGTAGGTGTGTGATGGTGTGGTGTGTGTTAGTGTGTGATGGTGTTGTGATGGTGTGGTGTGTGTTGGTGTGTGTAGGTGTGTGATGGTGTGGTGTGTGTTGGTGTGTGTAGGTGTTGTGATGGTGTGGTGTGTGTTGGTGTGTGTAGGTGTGATGGTGTGGTGTGTGTTAGTGTGTGATGGTGTTGTGATGGTGTGGTGTGTGTTGGTGTGTGTAGGTGTGTGATGGTGTGGTGTGTGTTGGTGTGTGATGGTGTGGTGTGTGTTAGTGTGTGATGGTGTTGTGATGGTGTGGTGTGTGTTGGTGTGTGTAGGTGTGTGATGGTGTGGTGTGTGTTAGTGTGTTATGGTGTTGTGATGGTGTGGTGTGTGTTGGTGTGTGTAGGTGTGTGATGGTGTGGTGTGTGTTGGTGTGTGATGGTGTGGTGTGTGTTAGTGTGTGATGGTGTTGTGATGGTGTGGTGTGTGTTGGTGTGTGTAGGTGTGTGATGGTGTGGTGTGTGTTGGTGTGTGTAGGTGTGTGATGGTGTGGTGTGTGTTAGTGTGTGATGGTGTTGTGATGGTGTGGTGTGTGTTGGTGTGTGTAGGTGTGATGGTGTGGTGTGTGTTAGTGTGTGATGGTGTTGTGATGGTGTGGTGTGTGTTGGTGTGTGTAGGTGTGTGATGGTGTGGTGTGTGTTGGTGTGTGTAGGTGTTGTGATGGTGTGGTGTGTGTTGGTGTGTGTAGGTGTGATGGTGTGGTGTGTGTTAGTGTGTGATGTGTTGTGATGGTGTGGTGTGTGTTGGTGTGTAGGTGTGTGATGGTGTGGTGTGTGTTGGTGTGTGATGGTGTGGTGTGTGTTAGTGTGTGATGGTGTGTGATGGTGTGGTGTGTGTTGGTGTGTGTAGGTGTGTGATGGTGTGGTGTGTGTTAGTGTGTGATGGTGTTGTGATGGTGTGTGTGTGTGTGTGTGTGTGTGTTGGTGTGTAGTAGTGTGTATGTATGTAGTGGATTGTAACAGTGAGCTGATGATGAAGGCTGATATCTACAGCGTTCCTGATCTCTCCAGCGACCAATAAAATCACAAATACTGAATAAACACTGACCTGTAACTGGATCAGAACCAGTCAACTTTTAGAAACCATTAAAACCATTGCAAACACTCAGCTGCTAGCAAATGAACTTATGATTATTTAAATACTGTGTTAAATACCAAACACTTCATTTACAGAGTCGTTTTTACTCGAGTCCCGGAAGGGTGCCAATAATTCTGGGGTGACTTCGGGAATTGATCCGGTGAATGGTTTTCTCATTTTTTTTCTCTTGAACTCGGAACCTCAGTGTTTCTCACATCATTCACCCAGTTTGTGTTTAAACAGCCTGCAGCTTCAACAGACGGCATCTTCACCCTCCTGCTCATATCTCCACACGTCTCCATCACCCTCTCCACCCAATAAACTGCTCATATCTCCACACGTCTCCATCACTCTCTCCACCCAATAAACTGCTCATATCTCCACACGTCTCCATCACCCTCTCCACCCAATAAACTGCTCATATCTCCACACGTCTCCATCACCCTCTCCACCCAATAAACTGCTCATATCTCCACACGTCTCCATCACTCTCTCCACCCAATAAACTGCTCATATCTCCACACGTCTCCATCACTCTCTCCACCCAATAAACTGCTCATATCTCCACACGTCTCCATCACCCTCTCCACCCAATAAACTGCTCATATCTCCACACGTCTCCATCACCCTCTCCACCCAATAAACTGCTCATATCTCCACACGTCTCCATCACTCTCTCCACCCAATAAACTGCTCATATCTCCACACGTCTCCATCACTCTCTCCACCCAATAAACTGCTGAAATGTCTTCAAAATGCGCTCTAGAAGAAGAAGAAGAAGAAGAAGAAGAAGAAGAAGAAGAAGAAGAAGAAGAAGAAGATTATTATTATTATTACTACTACTACTTTTTATCCTGTTCATTATTCCGTCCTTATCTGTCCAGTTGAAGTGAGAGTGTGTCCACAAATTCCTGTTCTTTTCTATGAGGAGTGGAACCTGAGGTGTTCTGAGATGATTTTCTGCTCCTCTTGGTCGTACAGAGTAGTTATTTGATAGTTACTGTAGACTTCTGGTCAGCTCAGAGCAGCCTGGTCATCCTCTTCTCATCTACAAGATCTTTCAAAATCCCTGGAGATCATCAGTTTCTAAAGTCCTGAAAGCAGCAGCCATGCCATGCTCACGAGTCACGGAGATGTTTTCCTCATCCTGATGTTTGAAGTGAACAGTACCCGAAGCTCTTCAGCTGCTTCTGCATGAGTTTATAGAAGGTGAAGCTGACACCTGATTGGATGAGCAAGGTGTTCCTAATAAAGTGAACAGTTACACACTCACACGTTAACATGATGAAATCAGCAGAACCTTTCAGAACCTTTAGTGAACAGTGAAACCGTCTAGATGATCACGCAGTACTGTTATTGCACGGTTTTTAGCTCTTGTGCTTCTCGTGTCTCCGCTGGTTCTGGAGTTTGGTGAATATTTCTCCTCCACTTCATGCTCGTGTTTTTGTGTCTGTGTCACTAAACACTCTCCATTTCCTTCTCCAGCTCTATGATGTTCTCAGCTTTAGATCTTGTGAGAGCTGTTGCTAATCAGAAAGAAAAACACTGAAGGAACACGAATTTCTGTTTTGTAGATAAACTGAGAGTGGATCTGAGGGGGTACAAACTTTTGCACTACACTCAGTCTGTGTATAGATTATTAACTGGCTTCAATTCATCTTTAATTTTCTTTCAGCTGTTTTCTGAATGAGTGTCACGTCCTCGCTGTGTTCAGAGTCCGATCACAGGCTAAACACGTGCAACACAAACACATCGTCTGATTGGCTGCTGGTTCCTTAGCAACCAGAGAAAGACAGAGAGTCTTAAGATCTTAATAATTATATTTATTTATATTCTATCATATTTATGTTCCTCCCTGTGCCTCGGGGGTTTCCTCCGGGTACTCCGGTTTCCTCCCCCAGTCCAAAGACATGCACTGTAGGTTGATTGGCATCTCTAAATTGTCCGTAGTGTGTGATTGTGTGAGTGAATGAGAGTGTGTGTGTGTGTGCCCTGTGATGGGTTGGCACTCCGTCCAGGGTGTATCCTGCCTTGATGCCCAATGACGCCTGAGATAGGCACAGGCTCCCCGTGACCCGAGTGTAGATCGGATAAGCGGTACACAATGAATGAATTTATGTTCCTGGAAACTCAATGTTCCTCTCTTCACCATAATGCTTTAGCAATACTGTACATGTATATGGTCATGACCATAAAGCTTACTGAAAGAAGAAGAGAGAGAGAGAGAGAGAGAGAGAGAGAGAGAGAGAGAGAGAGAGAGAAAACGAACAGAGCAGACAGAGAGAGAGAGAGAGAGAAAACAGAGAAAGAGAACAGAGAAAGAGAGGAGAGAGAGAGAGAGAGAACAGAACAGAGAGAGAGAGAGAGAGAGAGAGAGAGAGAGAGAACAGAGGAAGAGAACAGAGAAAGAGAGAGAGAGAGAACAGAACATAGAGAGAGAGTTAGAGAGAGAGAGAACAGAGGAAGAGAGAGAGGGAGAGAGAGAGAGAAAGAACAGAGAAAGAGAGAGAGATAGAGAGATAGAGAGAGAGAACAGAACAGAGAGAGAGAGAGAGAGAGAGAGAGAGAGAGAACAGAGAAAGAGAGAGGGAGAGAGAGAAAGAACAGAGAAAGAGAGAGAGAGAACAGAACAGAGAGAGAGAGAGAGAGAGAGAGACCGAGAGAGAGAACACCTGTATTTACTCTCAGCTACAGTTCCTTTAAAACAAAAATAAAAAAAATATTTTTAAATATTATTATTAATTAATTATTATTAATATTATTTTCAAATGTCTGTCATAAATTTTTGATTTTGAAATTAAAAATAAATAATTGAATTGAATGAATATTTTAGCAGCTGCTTCAGAAATCTAAGCCAGACTGTGTGTATTTTATATACATTTATTTCACATTGTAATGATTCACAACGAAGACTTTAGTGTTGTTTTATTCACACGCTCACATTCAGGTGAAATTCACGCTCCTCACCACAATCACTCATCTGCCTTTAATAGAAACCTCCTTTATATCTCAAATTACATTAATAATGAAATGAGATGAAAAAAAAGATTCACAGCAAAAATGTTGATGTAAATAAATAAAGAATAAAGTTTGTCCCTTTAATGACACCGTGATGAAGAGGAAGCCACACTTCTTTTTTTTGACATTAAGATGTTCAGTTCAATTCCCCGAGTGTTTACAGCTTAAACACAACATATCTTTAATCCTGTTAATACACACTCCACAAAAATCAACAACAACAACACACTCATGCTACAAATAAATAAGTTCATCTAGCTACTCAAATGCAATCACTTTATCTTATTATATACACGTTTATTCTAAACCACCTGCTTAGATTTCTAATTAAATAAATACCTCCATCTTGAGGAAAACAAAGACGAGTATCTCAGACTCAGTGCACTGATCAATTAAGAAGCTGACAAGCTTTTGAGCGATGAAATAAAACACAGTTTGCAATTTTTTCCTCTTTTCAGCCATTTATCATGTGTAGGAATATATTTCAATCAGATCTGACCTCTAGTGGCAGAACCTGGAATTACATCTGTGTGTTACTATTATTAACGCTATACACACACACACACCCCCCCCAAAAACTTCAAATGCACACTTTTCAGTCTCTAGGCCACGCCCCCTGCCTCATGCTGGTGTGGAGTGACACCAGTTCTAAGGACCATTTGCTCACACATGCTTAGTGCTCCATGTTAAACCGGACGACTTACACTGCTGTTACGTTACTGTTATACAAAAACAAACGTCTGACACCAAACACGTCTGAACACATCGCCGCTGATGACGTGGGGAAAAAGGGACACAAACCTCATGAGTCCCTTCACTTTAACTTCAACCACTAACACTGAAATAAAATTCATATCAGAAAGCACACACACACGCACACACACACACACACACAGATTTTGTTGAGAGAGGAACAAACAGGTGGAATGATTTACTCATATTGCACTGATGAAGACAGAGAGTCTGTGGGATGGAGAGGGGAGGGGTTTGTTACTGTGGGATTGAAAGGGTAGTGCTTGTCACTTGGTCTGTGGGATCGGGGGGGAGGGGCTTGTTACTTTGCCTGGGAGATGGTGAGGGGCAGGGTTTGTCAATTTGTCTGGGGTAAGGAGAGGGGCGGGTTTGTTACTGACAACAGAGCAGGGCTTGTCACTTGGTCTGTGGGATTGAGGGGGTGGGGCTTGTAACTTTGCCTGGTAGATGAAGAGGGGCGGGGCTTGTTACTCAGTCTGTGGGACGGAGATGGCGGGGCCTTTGGGGTCGTCAAAGCGGTCCATGGTGTGCAGCTGCATGATCATGTGCAGGCCGTAGGCCAGGAGCAGAACCATGAGAGCCGAGGTCAGCAGTCCCATCCAGATCCCGGGGGTGAAGAACCCGGCGCAGTCGCTGGCGTAAGAGAACTCCTTCCCGGTCACATTAAAGCCCTGGATCTGGCCAAAATACAAAACATGGAAGAGATAAGCAACTGACCTTGATCTGCAGATCTTCACTACTTTAACATCACTGCAGCCCCAGTGTTCAGGACCTCGTTAGAGAAAGTGCTAATTAAACAAGTGGTGTGTCTTCATTCTGTAAAACCCGAGTGTTTTAAAGAGGACGTGAGCAGTGACAAAAAAAAACAATGACAGACTTTTTCATCTTTCTGCGGGCAAACCCTGCGCGCAAACCCTGCGCGCAAACCCTGCGCGCAAACCCTGCGCGCAAAAACCCTGCGCGTAAACCCTGCGCGTAAACCCTGCACGCAAACCCTGCGCCTTGTGATTTGCCTTTTACAGAAAAAGAGACAGAGATTAAAGATTCATTCTTTAAGATAAATAATACGGAGTGGGAGAACTCAGAAGTTATTAAAGTGTGTGTAAACTGAGACAACAAAAAGAGACAAGAAGAGAAAATGAAAAAATTAATTAAATCTCGAGATGTGCTGAAAGCTAAGATTCATTAGAAAAAGTTAAAAAAATAAATAAATCAAACACATAAATAGCATTAATACTGTATAATAACCAACATCTCAGAAATTTCATAAAAGTACATTTTTAATATACTTTATAAAAATGTTACACAGACTAATTTTAAAAATAAAAATTTCATTTAAAAAGTTTTATACACTATATTGGCAAAAGTTTTAGGACACCCCTTCAAATCATTGAATTCAGGTGTTGGTTTTCAGGGGTGGGGCTCGGTCACTTAGTTCCGGTGAAAGGAACTCTTAATCCTTTTAAGGAGAACTCGCAGTCTCCGCTCTAATTCATCCCAAAGGTGTTCTATGGGGTTGAGGTCAGGACTCTGTGCAGGCCAGTCAAGTTCCTCCACACCAAACTCACTCATCCATGTCTTTATGGACCTTGCTTTGGTCACTGGTGTGCAGTCATGTTGGAACAGGAAGGGGTCATCCCCAAACTGTTCCCACAAAGTTGGGAGCATGAAATTGTCCAAAATGTCTTGGTATGCTGAAGCATTAAGAGTTCCTTTCACTGGAACTAAGGGGCCGAGTCCAACCCCTGAAACACAACACCTGAACTCAGTGATGTGGAGGGGTGTCCCAAAACTTTTGGCAACATGGTGTATAACATTCAACAAAAAGATTTCACTCAAACCTGTCAGCTCTGTTGCTTTATTTTCTTTTTTGTTAATAGAAATGTTTGACTTTAAAGCATGTTAAAAGCTCGGCAGCCATGTTGACTTTACCTGGAAGTCGTCGAAGGCGATCCTCCAGTCGTTGGCGTTGTCCTTGGCTGAGCGAGGTGTGAGCTGTGGGTAGCGGAAGCTGGTGACAGAGTGGCAGCGGTACGAGTACTCAGCCGGAGCGTAGATTCCGCGGCTGGCGTTAAACGAAGCGGTTTTGCCGTCGTACACAAGCTGAACACGATCCATGGTGAACCAGCGGCGTGCTGAAACCTTATAGTGCCTCTGAGCCATCACAAAGCTACAGAGAACACCACAAAATCATCGGCTATACTCAACACTACTTACTGATAAAGCGACATTATTTAATAAATAAGTTAAATTAAATGACAAATATTCCAATGTTCTCATATCATGTTCTCCAATATTCAGAACTGTTTTATTCTTAGGCAACCACATTAATATATTATCATAATTTATACACCAATGCTGATGATGAATCCTGTGCTCTGATTGGTGGATCAGGTGTTGATTAACTCTCTCTAAAAGCAGCTCTGATTATAGCGCAGGTTTATATTAAATGCACTTGCTCTGATACCTTATCGTTTCCATAGCAACAGCTCTTTCACAGCAACGTGCTCCATATAAAAGGATTAAATAGGAAAGTAATCATGGTGGTAACAATAACTTTTAGAATTGACTGGGTGTAGTGTGTCCATCTAGGGTGCCACTTCTTTAGGTAATGTTCACGATTAGTACTTACATGAGTTTAAAAGAGTGGTAACTTAAGACATTTTCGTAATTGAGGACCAGCCTGTAAACAAAACAAGCACATGTTTTGGATCAGGGTTGAATATTTATTACATCGGTGAGTAAATATGCATTTCCTGATGTGACTCTGTAAGGTCTAATCTTCACCTCCTCCTCTGGAACTCACCTGGCGTGTGTGGCATTACAGGAGGAACCCTCCAGTTTAGGAGAAACCCCCTCTCCAAAGGTTTTAGGGCTGAGGTCGTGTCTCTCCCACTTTCCCGAGCGATATTCACTCACGGTCAGGTTCTTGGCCCACAGAAGGATGCAGGTAGAACCACGCTCCTCAAACTCCACAGGGGCGTAGGGGGCAGGAGAACCCTCACGCCTGGACTGCAGCAGAGAGCGTGCTCCAACAGAACGTACCTCCGGAAACACCTCCTCCAACACCTTACCAGGAAAGAAGGGAAAATCTCACTCTGTGCTCAGAACCCGCTCATCAAAGGATTATCGAACTTTTTAGACTCATATTCACCATTCAAAACAATAAATAATGGAATAAAATACATTCCTACTGATTGTAAATAAAATATATGAAAAATATTTTGCATCAATAATACTAATCTAAATAGTGTTAACTGATTACAAATTGATATTAATAATATAGTTTTATTATTATAAAATAATCTTTAATATTAAACATTACTGAAACTTTGTGAGATGTTGAAAAATCCATTACTCGTTCTTACCCGTGAGGGATGGAGAGCGGTGTAGATGGCTGTGTAAGGGACAGACTGACTACCCATAATTCTCAGCACCTGACCGATCACCTCGTCTGAAACACACATATCGAATAACAGGTTTTATATTTCACTCCTCAGCGCTGTCTGTAGAAGTGTGTGTGTGTGTGTGTGTGTGTGTGTGTGTGTGTGTGTGTGTGAGTGAGTGAGTGAGAGGGAGACTCACCGTTACCACTGAGTACCTCTTTAACAGACATCATATCAGCCCTGAAAGAGAGAAAGAGAGAGAGAGAGAGAGAGAGCGAGAGCGAGAGCGAGAGAGAGAGAGAGAGAGAGAGAGATGGATGTTGCTATGGCTATTCATGGAGATCCTGAGGGTGTAGTAATGTGTGTAGTAAAGTGCAGAATATAGGGTGTAGTACAGTATGTAGTAAAGTGTGAGGTATGGTGTATATTATGCAGCGTAGTAAAGTGTGATGTGTAGTATTAGTTAGGATATGTAGTAGTGTTAAGTATACTCTGGAGTATAGTATGCAGCATGGTGCTGAGTCAAGCTTGTATTAAAGTGTAGTGTCTAATGTGGTGTAATGTGCTGTAGTATAGTGTTTTATAAACTGATGTCTGGTTTGGAGTATAGTGTAGTGCACTGCATGTTGTACACCGTCGGGAGTATAGTGTCATGGAGTATAGTTTCAGGGAATACAGTGAGGAGAACAATGAGGACTACAGTGTCAGGAAGTACAGTGTCAGGGAGTACAGTGAGGAGTATAGTGTCAGAGAGTATAGTGAGGAGTAGTGTCAGAGAGTATAGTGTCAGGAAGTATAGTGTCACGGAGTAGTGTCACAGAGTACAGTGAGAAGTAGTGTCAGGGAGTATAGTGAGGAGTAGTGTCAGGGATTGTAGTGTCAGGGAGTACAGTGTCACGGAGTACAGTGTCAGGGAGTACAGTGAGGAGTATAGTGTCAGGGAGTACAGTGTCACGGAGTACAGTGTCAGGGAGTACAGTGAGAAGTAGTGTCAGGGAGTATAGTGTCAGGGAGTATAGTGAGGAGTAGTGTCAGGGAGTACAGTGTCACGGAGTACAGTGTCAGGGAGTACAGTGAGGAGTACAGTGTCAGGGAGTACAGTGTCAGGGAGTACAGTGAGGAGAACAGTGAGGACTACAGTGTCAGGGAGTACAGTGTCAGAGAGTACAGTGTCAGAGAGTACAGTGTCAGAGAGTATAGTGAGGAGTATAGTGTCAGAGAGTATAGTGTCAGGGAGTACAGTGTCAGGGAGTACAGTGAGAAGTAGTGTCAGGGAGTAAAGTGTCAGAGAGTATAGTAAGGAGTATAGTGTCAGGAAATATAGTGTCACGGAGTACAGTGTCAGGGAGTATAGTGAGGAGTATGGTGAGGACTACAGTGTCAGGGAGTACAGTGTCACGGAGTACAGTGAGAAGTAGTGTCAGGGAGTATAGTGAGGAGTAGTGTCAGGGAGTACAGTGTCACGGAGTACAGTGTCACGGAGTACAGTGTCACGGAGTACAGTGAGGAGTATAGTATCAGGGAGTACAGTGTCAGGGAGTACAGTGAGGAGTATAGTGTCAGGGAGTACAGTGTCAGGGAGTACAGTGTCAGGGAGTACAGTGAGAAGTAGTGTCAGGGAGTATAGTAAGGAGTATAGTGTCAGGGAGTACAGTGAGGAGTATAGTGTCAGAGAGTATAGTGAGGAGTAGTGTCAGAGAGTATAGTGTCACAGAGTACAGTGTCACGGAGTATAGTGTCAGAGAGTAGTGTCAGGGAGTACAGTGAGGAGTACAGTGAGGAGTATAGTGTCAGGGAGTATAGTGTCAGGTAATACAGTGAGGAGTACAGTGAGAAGTAGTGTCAGGGAGTACAGTGTCAGGGAGTATAGTGAGGAGTAGTGTCAGGGAGTATAGTGAGGAGTATAGTGTCAGGGAGTGTAGTGTCAGAGAGTAGTGTCAGGGAGTATAGTGTCAGGGAGTACAGTGAGGAGTATAGTGTCAGGGAGTAGTGTCAGGGAGTACAGTGTCAGGGAGTATAGTGAGAAGTAGTGTCAGGGAGTACAGTGAGGAGTATAGTGTCAGAGAGTAGTGTCAGGGTAGTTGTACACCGTCGGGAGTATAGTGTCATGGAGTATAGTTTCAGGGAATACAGTGAGGAGAACAATGAGGACTACAGTGTCAGGAAGTACAGTGTCAGGGAGTACAGTGTCAGGGAGTACAGTGAGGAGTATAGTGTCAGAGAGTATAGTGAGGAGTAGTGTCAGAGAGTATAGTGTCAGGAAGTACAGTGTCACGGAGTACAGTGTCACGGAGTACAGTAAGAAGTAGTGTCAGGGAGTATAGTGAGGAGTAGTGTCAGAGAGTGTAGTGTCAGGGAGTACAGTGTCACGGAGTACAGTGTCACGGAGTACAGTGTCAGGGAGTACAGTGTCAGGGAGTATAGTATCAGAGAGTATAGTGTCAGGGAGTATAGTGTCAGGGAGTACAGTGAGGAGTACAGTGAGGAGTATAGTGTCAGGGAGTATAGTGAGGAGTAGTGTCAGAGAGTGTAGTGTCAGGGAGTACAGTGTCACGGAGTACAGTGTCACGGAGTACAGTGTCAGGGAGTATAGTGAGGAGTATAGTATCAGAGAGTATAGTGTCAGGGAGTATAGTGTCAGGGAGTATAGTGTCAGGGAGTATAGTGTCAGGGAGTATAGTGTCAGGGAGTACAGTGAGGAGTACAGTGAGGAGTATAGTGAGGAGTATGGTATCAGAGAGTATAGTGTCAGGGAGTATAGTGTCAGGGAGTATAGTGAGGAGTACAGTGAGGAGTATAGTGTCAGGGAGTATAGTGAGGTGTACAGTGTCAGGGAGTATAGTGTCAGGGAGTATAGTGTCAGGGAGTACAGTGAGGAGTACAGTGAGGAGTATAGTGTCAGGGAGTATAGTGTCAGGGAGTACAGTGAGGAGTACAGTGAGGAGTATAGTGTCAGGGAGTATAGTGAGGTGTACAGTGTCAGGGAGTATAGTGTCAGGGAATACAGTGAGGAGTATAGTGTCAGGGAGTATAGTGAGGAGTACAGTGTCAGGGAGTATAGTGTCAGGGAGTATAGTTTCAGGGAATACAGTGAGGAGTATAGTGAGGTGTACAGTGTCAGGGAGTATAGTGTCAGGGAGTATAGTGTCAGGGAGTACAGTGAGGAGTACAGTGTCAGGGAGTATAGTGAGGAGTACAGTGTCAGGGAGTATAGTGAGGTGTACAGTGTCAGGGAGTATAGTGTCAGGGAATACAGTGAGGAGTATAGTGTCAGGGAGTATAGTGAGGAGTACAGTGTCAGGGAGTATAGTGTCAGGGAGTATAGTTTCAGGGAATACAGTGAGGAGTATAGTGAGGTGTACAGTGTCAGGGAGTATAGTGTCAGGGAGTATAGTTTCAGGGAATACAGTGAGGAGTATAGTGAGGTGTACAGTGTCAGGGAGTATAGTGTCAGGGAGTATAGTGTCAGGGAGTACAGTGAGGAGTACAGTGTCAGGGAGTATAGTGAGGTGTACAGTGTCAGGGAGTATAGTGTCAGGGAATACAGTGAGGAGTATAGTGTCAGGGAGTATAGTGAGGAGTACAGTGTCAGGGAGTATAGTGTCAGGGAGTATAGTTTCAGGGAATACAGTGAGGAGTATAGTGAGGTGTACAGTGTCAGGGAGTATAGTGTCAGGGAGTATAGTTTCAGGGAATACAGTGAGGAGTATAGTGAGGTGTACAGTGTCAGGGAGTATAGTGAGGTGTTCACCCAGAGGAGCTGTAGGGAAGGCTGAAGATGAGCAGAGCCGGAACAGAGGCGTTGAGTCTCAGCTGAGCCAGCGTGTCCGGGTCCATGTAGAGTGGCGCCGTGTTCAGCTCGTCCTGCAGCAGCGTAGGGAGAGATGCACTGGCCACGGACAACACAGACGGAAGGAGCACAGATGAGGAGGACTGCAGAGACGTCTAGAAAACATAAACACAAAGAACCAGTCTGACCACAGAGGCAGAGAACTGTAATGAGCTTTACTGTGATCTTGACAGTTACACCTGCACTATCTATGGAAACTGGAGCTTCAGAGAAAACTTGGAAAAGAGTTTAAGACTTTAAATCTGGGGAGTGGAGTGACTCTAATGGAATGACCCCAGAGAATGACCGATTCATTGTAATTAAAATCATACTGTGGATGATCATTTAACTGAAGAACTGGGGGAAGTGGTAGTCTCTGTTATTCCACTAGAGGGAGAAATAGAGCCATAACCCCATGACTGTTAACCAGAACCATGTGAGTCACACACCTGATGAGTTTACACACCTGATGTAGACTATAGGTCAAGAAAGTGTGTGTGTAAGAAAAGAGACGACACTGATGATAACTCACCTCCAGATGAGGAAAGGCACTGCCCTGTTTGCTCCCAAACACACCGGCGTACTTGGTGAAGTCATCAACACTCAACTAAGAGAAAAAGAAATATAGTCATCATCTCATCTCATCTAATCTAATCTAATCTAATCTAATCTAATCTAATCGATAGGACTAAAAGAGAAGAAAAGCACAATAGTGTTACTGTAACATCAGTATCTGTCACTTGTGATCAGGTGTTACAAATGAATTCCTAATTCATGAACCTTCAGTGTAATGTTCTCTGAAGGTGGAATTTCTTCTAAGAATACCTTTTTCATTAAAACTGGACGTTACTGCTCCACCTACAACGGCATATAAACATCTAAGCTACTCCCATTGATGTGAAAAAACAACTCCTGTCCTCACTTCTCTGATCCAGATCTCTACTCATTCATCAAGTCCTTAAGGAATGTTTTAAGAAGTTAACGATGTTCATGAATTTCTGGGTCACAAGCTGAAGGACAGGAGACATCAGGAGTTTTAAGGATCACCTCAGAGCTTTAGTATACTAGCGATGTGAAATGTAGAACCTTGCTCTTCACACTCAAGTGACACAATCCTCACAAGCATGAGCATGCGCTCGAAAATTCTGACTTCTCTCTCTCATCAGCTGTACACATGAGTAAGACGTGACTACAACACTGACCTTGTCCTGAAAGAACAGCAGGACATTGTGAGGTGCAGATCTGAACGCTGTGTTCAGGTAGGACTGGAGCTCGCGTCCAGTTACGGTGTGACCTGCAGCCAGGTCGCTCTGGGGTGGCAATGAAAATCTGGAGAAAAAAGAAACTTTTTAAAAATCATATTACATGTATATGATTATTGTTATTATTAAACAGGTCAATATTAAGGTCACATATTTTCAGTAAAATAGCTTGCTAGAGGCATAAAATTATCAATAATATCGTGAAACCGTGATATTTTTTCGACTTCTATACAATTAAACCGTATCGAATGCGGACAGAGACGCTGCAGCACTGGACAGCGACCACACAGCAGCGAGCGCACTGCATCGCCGATTATTCACCACAAACTCGTTTAAATGATGAAAAATAAAGAGATCTAGTGTCCACGGCGATAACGGTGAGGTTTAAACTGTATAAAAAGCGTGGATAAACGAGCACAAAGCAAACATTTCACAAGCTAGCGAGCTACATATCGAGATCCCTGGGGTAACTGGCTAAGCTAGCTTCAACACGAAAAATAATTCATTTGAACAAAGGTAATAATTTACCCATTACTGGTCCACATCAGCAGAGGAACTTGTTCTGTGCATTTTCCAGACGCGAAAACACCGAGTAGGACAGCCACAAGCATCACAGCGGGGCGGACAGCGAGCATCCTCACGGACGCCATGTTCAGCTTCACCACCGGCTCGAAGTGACGTCACAAGCTCAACTGTCACGATCAAGTAACAAAATGTGTATCCCCGGATATCCGGTCACTTCTGTTTCATGTGGCGTAAAATACCATATAATAATAATAATAATAATAATAATAATAATAATAATAATAATAATAATAATAATAATAAATTCGATGTTCAAGAAAACGTTCGTAAAAAAATTAAAGAGCTATAAGAAATATTGCGTTTTCGAAAGATCTTATCCTTTAAAAATTTTAAATATATTTACGTTCTAATATTTAGAAAAATCGCTGATTTAATTCCTTAAATTCTCATCCAAATGCAATGCAAACGTATTATCATCTGGTGTTGTTGAAATATTATTAGATGACCGTTATTTAGAAACGTCACGAGCTTACGCATCGGGCCGAATTTGAATCAGGCGAACACGGCGGTTACCTAAGGGTCCTACGGGTCCTA
This sequence comes from Hemibagrus guttatus, assembly GCA_033459395.1. Classification (NCBI taxonomy): domain Eukaryota; kingdom Metazoa; phylum Chordata; class Actinopteri; order Siluriformes; family Bagridae; genus Hemibagrus; species Hemibagrus guttatus. Next base: position 23,812,182 of record JAUCMX010000017.1, read on the forward strand.
CGGGCACAGTCACCATCAACCCTGCTGGTGTATTAATGTCATTTCTTTAATGAAGTGTATAGAGTTCATTTTTTTAACAGTATTTCTACACAAACACAACTCTTATAAGATAATTTCACAAATTTATTACAAATGTAGCATGCGAAAACAGACTCTTTCACAGTGACTATAAAGCTCTAATAATTAATCAGGTGCTGCTGTGGCAGAAAATGAAATATTTATTTAGTTATGAGAGAGAGAGAGAGAGAGAGAGAGAGAGAGAGAGAGAGAGAGAGAGAGAGTTGTAAACCTCATTATCACACGTTGATGATCAGATGATGTTCATGTTAATCTTCTATATAATAATTTAATATTTATATTTTTATGATTTATAAATTTTGATCATTTAATATTTCATTATAACTTTATAATAAAGTTTTTTGTTATCTGATTTTTTTTTTTTAAACTCGATACAAAAAGCTAAAATCTATAAAACTCTTTCCCCCTGTGACTCCAGGATTTTAATTTTACTGAAGCAAAGAAACCCTAAACTTACACAAATGGGACCTTTAGAACCCTTCAAGGTTCTCAAGTCATTCCTCTGAGGAACCTTGTAAAGGTTCAGGTTCGACTTACACACTGTTTCTCTTTCAGAACGTTTCAAACCCTTTCAGAAGTCTGCAAATGATTTTAATGACCCAAAGAACTCATAAAGAACCCTTTTATCAAGAACCATTGAAGCTGAATGTTAAACTCCTCACAGGTTCTAGATATGAAGAAAAGAATAATGAGGATCTGTAGCCCACACTCTTAGTTCCTCATGGGTTCTTTAAGAGGACAGTTCTAATGAAAACCTGGAACTTCAGTCAGGAGTACTGGGCTGTGGGGTTCTACGTTCCTCCAAGTTCCTTTTACCAAGTAAGGGATGTTAGCGTTCTAAGAGGGTTCTGCTTGGAACTGATCAAGAACATTCAGTTTCACTGGATTCTTCGTCCTTCAATCTCCAAAGCAGAGGGTTCAATTTGGAACTATAATAAATATCTGATAAAGGGTTCTACATACTTCAAAGGTTCCTTGTATTAAGCCTTCTGCTGGTGTTCTTCATATAACCATTTCTGCAGAGGAAAAAGAGAGCTCTGTGATATTTACAGCTCACTGGGTGATTAAGGGTTCTTAGTTTCCAGTGAAGCAGTTACTGGGTTCTACATTATTTATGAATAATTTCAGGTTCTTTGCAGCGCTGACTGGAGAACATTCAGCTCTGCACATTCTTCCAGCAGTCTCTGATGATTAAGGGTTCTTCTTTAGTTAAATGGTTCTACTTGAAACCTTCTCAGCAACAGAGTAACAGGATTCTGACTTAGAACCTGTCATGAATAAACACTATATTGTAGATTTCTACACAGAACCTATAAATGTTCCCCAAAAAGCCACAAACCCCTTACGGGAGAACCGCTCTGATGGAACCTGCCTCTGATGAGAGGTGTGAAATGATTATTCATGAAATAATTACAGATCAGAAATGAATTTAATCAGCAGTGTAGAAATGACAGTCCATGCCTGAAATAACTGCATTAAAAATCTAAAACTGTATAAAAGGGTTCTCTGTCCTGGACAGGAACATGAGGTCCGTGTTTCATTTGAACAGAGAACGTCTCTGAGTCCGCGAGGTTCCTCGAGGAACTCAGACGAGCGGCGTGAACATCTCAGGAGGAACATTTCACACTTGAACTCCATCTCGTTCAGACTCCAGTATGATCAGCGTGTGTGTGTGTGTGTGTGTGTCCAGCAGGTTCTCGAGCTTTGTGTGTGGATCACCGGCTGGTCTGAATCCTCTGATGAAGTGCTTCAGCTTGTGATTTTAAAGTATAAAACTCGGCCTGGATGAAGTCAGTCAGCGTTTTCCTCATTTCCACCTGCAGAAACACACACACTGTTAATCCCAGAAGATAAAAACACTCGATGTGATGAAAAGACTCCAGCGTGTGTGTGTGTGTGTGAGAGAGTGTGAGAGAGAGAGAGAGAGATGTCTCACTTTTTTAAGTTTCCACAAGGGGTTTAGGAGTGTGTTTATGGGAATTTTTGACCGTTCCTCTAGAAGAGCATTTATGAGGTCAGGCACTGATGTTGGATGAGAAGGTCTGGCTCGCAGTCTCCGCTCTAATTCATCCCAAAGGTGTTCTATGGGGTTGAGGTCAAGGGCTCTGTGCAGGCCAGTCAAGTTCCTCCACACCAAACTCACTCATCCATGTCTTTATGGACCTTGCTTTGGTCACTGGTGTGTGGTCATGCACTGACCCTGCTCTGTGATTTTACATGGCCTACCACTTCGTGGACTGAGTTCAGAATCTTTTTACTGTGGAATATTTAGTAGTGAGGATATATTGGACTGATAGAATGGACTGCACAGGTGGAAACCTATCACGGTACCACGCTTACGTTCTTACACACATGTTTGTAGAAGCAGTCTGCATGCCTAGGTGCTGGATTTTATACACCTGTGGTCATGGAAGGGATTGGAACACCTGAATTCAGTGATTTGGAGGGGTGTCCCAAAACTTTTGGCAATATAGTGTATTATTACTGAAAGTACGGTGCAAGTATTCACCCCCCGGTGAACCTGATGGGCCCTTTTTAACGATGACAATGATGATGAAGGTGATAATGATGATGATGACAGTGATGATGATGATGATGATTATGATGACAGTGATGATGAAGGTGATAATGATGATGACGGTGATGTTGATGGTGATGATGATGACGGTGATGATTATGATGACAACGATGATGAAGGTGATGATGATAATGACGGTGATGATGATGATGACGGTGATGATTATGATGACAACGATGATGAAGGTGATGATGATAATGACGGTGATGATGATGATGACGGTGATGATTATGATGATGAAGGTGATGATGATGACGGTGATGTTGATGGTGATGATGATGATGCTGACGGTGATGATTATGATGACAATGCTGATGAAGGTGATAATGATGATGATGTTGGTGATGAAGATCTTACCGGACTCTTATTCTCTGCTCTCAGGGCTTCTACTATGTGCTTGACTGTAAAAGGTTTTCCGACTAACACAGTGACCCTCTGTAAATAAACCACATGTACACACTGAGTGAGTGTTTTATTAATCAGAGGAATTATTCAGAGATTAGCGTTAGCTCAGTCTCACCTTTCCTGCTCGAGGGATGTACGGAGCTGTGTTAGGAAGAACCTCGTTCAGACCTGGGGAAAGAAAACCCTCAGGAGAGTAAGAATAAAAACCAGAAAACAGGAATCAGACCTCAGATTTACGGTGTGATGTATTAACTCTGTTCGATCATCCATCAGCACTGCGTCACATCAAATATTTTCAGACTCGCTGAATTACGAGGGAGAGGCAACAGAAAAAGTGCGACATAAAAGAGAGAGACAGCACATTCACATTAAAGATAGAACACGAGACAACAGGAAGTCACTCGGGGAAAAAAGTCTGATGCGTTCTTTAATAAATAAATAAATAAACAAACAGTGAGCCTCACCCACGTGCCACAGAGGCAAGATAACAGGATGAAGAGAACATTCAGCTATTAAACGTCCGACTCCTGGAGAACATCAACATCAAACAGAATCACTTTATCTGAACAGACTCCATGAAGAGAAAGACCTGAAACGAAGACGTGTAACACGACTCACCCCATTTTAACCTGATAAACTCCCCCGACATGTTCACCTTCCCTGAAAAACACAAAGCATACGTGTGTGTGTGTGCATTTCTTCACACACACTGTGTCTATTATGGGGTGAAGCTCTGAATCATCTCACCTTCTGGGAATATGTGCACCCAGTCACCCTGATTGAGTTTCTCTACCAGGAAGTCCATTCCTCTCTGATACACTCCATCACCTAAACATCACGTCAGAGCCACACGAGAGCTCCGTCATTGCTAGAAATATGTTGTAATGCTGCTAGAAATATTAACAAGCACTTCACCACATACAATAACCCCAAAAACCCCAATAGCCCCACCCCTTGCCCATTAAAAGTCACTTTTTAAAGGCAAAGCTTTGATCAGAGATATTGCAGCTGGGGGTGGAGCTAATTTCAGGGATGGAAAATGTAAACATAGGTCTGGAAAGAGACCACTGAGATCCACTGCAGTGCAAAGCAAATTTTTCTAATTCTATTATTAATTCTACAGAAACACCTTCAGACATTACACACTGTCCCTTTAAAGAAACATTACATACTGCAGCGTTAAACAAGCATCAGAATAAAGACAGGTTCCACTATTACATACTGCCTCTTTAAAGGAGTATATTAGGACATATACCTCGAACCACTGGGACACACTTCCCTCTGCTGAAAAAGTGAGAGTGGAGCTCCTTTGTGAAGCAGATATCCGACGCCGTCGGGGTCCTGAGCAGGAAAATACACTGCATTTAATATTTCAGTTTACAAACTAACTAAATTCTAAATGTTATAAAATTCAATGCATAATACTACTACGACAGTACTATGAATTATTAGCATTATTCTTCTTGTTGATGTTTTCCAGACTCACCATCTCATTCTCTTCCAGTTCCACAGCTGCCGAAGCTTCAGCACCCCTGCAAGAACACACCGTGTTTAAGTTTCATCTCAGTAAATTACATGTTTCCAGCGTGTCTATTCAAAATTAACATCATTTTTAGCTATTATTAAAACACAATTAAAGTATTTGTCCATCCTTACACTCTGACCTGATCTAACATGACTCCCTCCACCTGACCTCACTCTCTCCACATGACTCCTCCGACCTGACTCCCTCCACATGACTCCTCCAACCTGACTCCCTCCACACAAATCACTCAACCTGACACCCTCCACATGTCTCTCTCTACATGACTCCTCCGACCTGACTCCCTCCACATGATTCCTCCAACCCGACTTCCTCCACATGACTCCTGACTCATCAAAATGACTCTTCTACCCAGCAAATCTAGGTGACTTTTTAATCAACTCACAACCGACTCATTTAGATGATTACACATACCCCAGATGTGCGGGTCATCCATGCAGGACTGGTGATTGGACACGGTGATGAGGGGAGTGTCCTTAGGCCGATCATCCAGCAGGTCCAGCAGAACTTCCTGGTTGTGCACTGACAAAGAGTTCATATACTCTGAGGAGCAGAAGGTCATGTGATCAGAGAGAGATTTAAACAGAACAGCAGCCAGTCAGAGTGAATGTGGAGAGGAGGAAGTAGAGCTCACTGGTCCACAGGTAGCTGTATGATCCCACCATGGCCATCACAAACGAGCTGGAGATTCTCCAGCCCAGACGTGGGCACTGTGGGAACGGCCAGGTTACCTGCAGGGGCATGAAGAGGGGAGAGGAGTGCAGCACCAGAACACACTACACCAGCCAGGAAGACAGAAAAACATCACAGGTAATCTTTTATAAAACATGAAAGAAATGTTCGAGGCTGAAAGTCAAACGTCTTACAGAATTTATTTAAAGCTCAGTTACTGTTCCCATCGTGACGTGATTATTTTCCTCTATCAGCATGTCCCTGAGTGTTTTGTTCCTCTCACATCACAGCAACTTACCAATGATTACAATTTTAATTGTAATGAAGATGTCTGTCAAGAAGATGTCAGAAAACCTCCAGTTCTAGGTTCACGTCTGACTGCTACAAGGCTCTGACACTGGAGACTCCTTCACATATCTTCAATAAATTACAGGAAACAATTTTACTCAGTGGAGTGTGTGCTGTACATGTCCCTGTGAATGAGCTGTTGCTATGGAAACAATAAGGTATCAGAGCGAGTCATTAACATAAACCTGCGCTACAGTCAGAGCTGCTGTTAGAGAGAATTAATCAACACCTGATCCACCAATCAGAACTCAGCAGCAGCTCTGTGGAATAAGTGACTAAACTCTGGCTAATACTTCTGAGTGTCTTTATTTGGTTTTAAGCCAAGCCCTTCTTATATGTCTAAAGATTTTATTTTACAAGAATTTACAGATATTTTTTCTGATGTACACAAACACATTTATGAATGAGTGTCTGAAACCGGAAGTGGCTCCTACCATTCAATTTCCGAACACTAGTGAAGTATTTCGGGTTTAATCACACAGAGGACGAAATGATGTTTGTGTTTTGAGTACACTCTCCTCATTAAAGCCAACAGTTGTGGTTTTATGTCATTTACACCGCAATATAATGTTATATTAGAGTAAAAACTCTCTCACCTTCTCTGTCCCGTTGGCTGGTGGGTCAGTTACTTAGCCCCGATCAACCGGAAGTAAACCCGGAAGCACAGAATTATGGGAGGTGTAGTTTAGGATCTGACGAGTCACGAAAAAACACCCCCCCTCAAAAAAAGTAAAAAAAATTTGCCAAGACGTTTTAAAAGTTCTATTTGACAAAAAAACAAAAAAAAAAACCAGATCCCAAATTATTTGCATTTTCTATGTAGAACTATTAATTAAAAACATAATTTATAGCTTACATAATACTGTAATCGAAAGGATTCTTATAGATTTATATGAAAACTAACAGACATTAATTTAAAGCAATTTCAGCTTTAATAAAATAATATAAGTATATTTCTGTCTAGTCCTGTTGTGCGCGTAATCATCCAGCGCATGCGCTCTCGTTATGTTGTCTTTTCTCCTCTCCTAGGCCCAAAGCCTCGGACTAAATTAGAAGCTGTTTCCGCCGTGGACCCGTCAAGATGGAGGTCATGGAAACGGACATGGAGTCGGAGCTGATGCAGAAATGTAGCTGTATGAGGACGACCGATAAAGATTCCTTAATAACTGAGCTCCAAAGACTGCTGAGGTTCCGCTGGAGGTGCTTTTTAATAGATATGACTAACTAGCAAAATAATTAGCATTAACTAAGCTAACAAAACAGCCTAGCATGCTAGCTAATAAAGTTAGCTTTAAAGTACTAGCTAGAATGCTATTTGCTAAATCATATTCAAAATAAAGTAGTCGTATTTAGAAATGTAAACCTCATTCGGCGTATCTGATTTATATATTATTTTTTATTTTTGTGCCTAAATAAACTGTATAAACTCGTATTTTTGTAAATGTTTTTTTAATATATTTTAAATGTGAGTTTTGGTCATTTAGTTGTTGTTGTTTTTTTTTTGCTCTGTAAATCCTCCATTGCTGTGAGCGGTTTATCAGAAATAAATAAAAGCCGTGTATCAGCTCCAGCGTTCAACAGTTAAACTCCGACATCCAGCAGGGGGCAGTGTCACAACGGACAGCGCACATGTGTCACTGTTACTGTCCTGACACTGATTATTTTCCTCTAACAGCACGACCTGGTGTGTTTTTAAAGGCAGTGGTGTCTCAAGTGGTTAAGGCTCTGGGTTGTTGATCAGGGTTCAAGCCCCAGCATCACCACCATAAACACTCATCCCCTCAGCAGTCTCTCTTTATTCTCTCTCTCTCTCTTCAGCTATAAACACTCGTCTCCTCAGCAGTCTCTCTTTATTCTCTCTCTCTTCAGCTATAAACACTCGTCCCCTCAGCAGTCTCTCTTTATTCTCTCTCTCTCTTCAGCTATAAACACTCGTCTCCTCAGCAGTCTCTCTTTATTCTCTCTCTCTCTTCAGCTATAAACACTCGTCCCCTCAGCAGTCTCTCTTTATTCTCTCTCTCTTCAGCTATAAACACTCGTCCCCTCAGCAGTCTCTCTTTATTCTCTCTCTCTTCAGCTATAAACACTCGTCCCCTCAGCAGTCTCTCTTTATTCTCTCTCTCTTCAGCTATAAACACTCGTCCCCTCAGCAGTCTCTCTTTATTCTCTCTCTCTTCAGCTATAAACACTCGTCCCCTCAGCAGTCTCTCTTTATTCTCTCTCTCTCTTCAGCTATAAACACTCTTCCCCTCAGCAGTCTCTCTTTATTCTCTCTCTCTTCAGCTATAAACACTCGTCCTCTCAGCAGTCTCTCTTTATTCTCTCTCTCTTCAGCTATAAACACTCGTCCCCTCAGCAGTCTCTCTTTATTCTCTCTCTCTCTCTTCAGCTATAAACACTCGTCCCCTCAGCAGTCTCTCTTTATTCTCTCTCTCTCTTCAGCTATAAACACTCGTCCCCTCAGCAGTCTCTCTTTATTCTCTCTCTCTCTTCAGCTATAAACACTCGTCCCCTCAGCAGTCTCTCTTTATTCTCTCTCTCTTCAGCTATAAACACTCGTCCCCTCAGCAGTCTCTCTTTATTCTCTCTCTCTTCAGCTATAAACACTCATCCCTTCAGCAGTCTCTCTTTATTCTCTCTCTCTTCAGCTATAAACACTCGTCCCCTCAGCAGTCTCTCTTTATTCTCTCTCTCTCTTCAGCTATAAACACTCGTCCCCTCAGCAGTCTCTCTTTATTCTCTCTCTCTTCAGCTATAAACACTCGTCCTCTCAGCAGTCTCTCTTTATTCTCTCTCTCTTCAGCTATAAACACTCGTCCCCTCAGCAGTCTCTCTTTATTCTCTCTCTCTCTCTCTTCAGCTATAAACACTCGTCCCCTCAGCAGTCTCTCTTTATTCTCTCTCTCTCTTCAGCTATAAACACTCGTCCCCTCAGCAGTCTCTCTTTATTCTCTCTCTCTCTCTTCAGCTATAAACACTCGTCCTCTCAGCAGTCTCTCTTTATTCTCTCTCTCTTCAGCTATAAACACTCGTCCCCTCAGCAGTCTCTCTTTATTCTCTCTCTCTTCAGCTATAAACACTCGTCCCCTCAGCAGTCTCTCTTTATTCTCTCTCTCTCTTCAGCTATAAACACTCGTCCCCTCAGCAGTCTCTCTTTATTCTCTCTCTCTCTTCAGCTATAAACACTCGTCCCCTCAGCAGTCTCTCTTTATTCTCTCTCTCTTCAGCTATAAACACTCGTCCCCTCAGCAGTCTCTCTTTATTCTCTCTCTCTCTTCAGCTATAAACACTCGTCCCCTCAGCAGTCTCTCTTTATTCTCTCTCTCTTCAGCTATAAACACTCGTCCTCTCCGCAGTCTCTCTTTATTCTCTCTCTCTTCAGCTATAAACACTCGTCCCCTCAGCAGTCTCTCTTTATTCTCTCTCTCTCTCTTCAGCTATAAACACTCGTCCCCTCAGCAGTCTCTCTTTATTCTCTCTCTCTTCAGCTATAAACACTCGTCCCCTCAGCAGTCTCTCTTTATTCTCTCTCTCTCTTCAGCTATAAACACTCGTCCCCTCAGCAGTCTCTCTTTATTCTCTCTCTCTTCAGCTATAAACACTCGTCCTCTCCGCAGTCTCTCTTTATTCTCTCTCTCTTCAGCTATAAACACTCGTCCCCTCAGCAGTCTCTCTTTATTCTCTCTCTCTCTCTTCAGCTATAAACACTCGTCCCCTCAGCAGTCTCTCTTTATTCTCTCTCTCTCTTCAGCTATAAACACTCGTCCCCTCAGCAGTCTCTCTTTATTCTCTCTCTCTCTCTTCAGCTATAAACACTCGTCCTCTCAGCAGTCTCTCTTTATTCTCTCTCTCTTCAGCTATAAACACTCGTCCCCTCAGCAGTCTCTCTTTATTCTCTCTCTCTTCAGCTATAAACACTCGTCCCCTCAGCAGTCTCTCTTTATTCTCTCTCTCTCTTCAGCTATAAACACTCGTCCCCTCAGCAGTCTCTCTTTATTCTCTCTCTCTCTTCAGCTATAAACACTCGTCCCCTCAGCAGTCTCTCTTTATTCTCTCTCTCTTCAGCTATAAACACTCGTCCCCTCAGCAGTCTCTCTTTATTCTCTCTCTCTCTTCAGCTATAAACACTCGTCCCCTCAGCAGTCTCTCTTTATTCTCTCTCTCTTCAGCTATAAACACTCGTCCTCTCAGCAGTCTCTCTTTATTCTCTCTCTCTTCAGCTATAAACACTCGTCCCCTCAGCAGTCTCTCTTTATTCTCTATCTCTCTTTTCAGCTATAAACACTCGTCCCCTCAGCAGTCTCTCTTTATTCTCTCTCTCTCTTCAGCTATAAACACTCGTCCCCTCAGCAGTCTCTCTTTATTCTCTCTCTCTCTCTTCAGCTATAAACACTCGTCCTCTCAGCAGTCTCTCTTTATTCTCTCTCTCTTCAGCTATAAACACTCGTCCCCTCAGCAGTCTCTCTTTATTCTCTCTCTCTCTTCAGCTATAAACACTCGTCCCCTCAGCAGTCTCTCTTTATTCTCTCTCTCTCTTCAGCTATAAACACTCGTCCCCTCAGCAGTCTCTCTTTATTCTCTCTCTCTTCAGCTATAAACACTCGTCCCCTCAGCAGTCTCTCTTTATTCTCTCTCTCTTCAGCTATAAACACTCGTCCCCTCAGCAGTCTCTCTTTATTCTCTCTCTCTTCAGCTATAAACACTCGTCCCCTCAGCAGTCTCTCTTTATTCTCTCTCTCTTCAGCTATAAACACTCGTCCCCTCAGCAGTCTCTCTTTATTCTCTCTCTCTCTTCAGCTATAAACACTCTTCCCCTCAGCAGTCTCTCTTTATTCTCTCTCTCTTCAGCTATAAACACTCGTCCTCTCAGCAGTCTCTCTTTATTCTCTCTCTCTTCAGCTATAAACACTCGTCCCCTCAGCAGTCTCTCTTTATCTCTCTCTCTCTCTTCAGCTATAAACACTCGTCCCCTCAGCAGTCTCTCTTTATTCTCTCTCTCTCTTCAGCTATAAACACTCGTCCCCTCAGCAGTCTCTCTTTATTCTCTCTCTCTTCAGCTATAAACACTCGTCCCCTCAGCAGTCTCTCTTTATTCTCTCTCTCTTCAGCTATAAACACTCATCCCTTCAGCAGTCTCTCTTTATTCTCTCTCTCTTCAGCTATAAACACTCGTCCCCTCAGCAGTCTCTCTTTATTCTCTCTCTCTCTTCAGCTATAAACACTCGTCCCCTCAGCAGTCTCTCTTTATTCTCTCTCTCTTCAGCTATAAACACTCGTCCTCTCAGCAGTCTCTCTTTATTCTCTCTCTCTTCAGCTATAAACACTCGTCCCCTCAGCAGTCTCTCTTTATTCTCTCTCTCTCTCTTCAGCTATAAACACTCGTCCCCTCAGCAGTCTCTCTTTATTCTCTCTCTCTCTTCAGCTATAAACACTCGTCCCCTCAGCAGTCTCTCTTTATTCTCTCTCTCTCTCTTCAGCTATAAACACTCGTCCTCTCAGCAGTCTCTCTTTATTCTCTCTCTCTTCAGCTATAAACACTCGTCCCCTCAGCAGTCTCTCTTTATTCTCTCTCTCTTCAGCTATAAACACTCGTCCCCTCAGCAGTCTCTCTTTATTCTCTCTCTCTTCAGCTATAAACACTCGTCCCCTCAGCAGTCTCTCTTTATTCTCTCTCTCTCTTCAGCTATAAACACTCGTCCCCTCAGCAGTCTCTCTTTATTCTCTCTCTCTTCAGCTATAAACACTCGTCCCCTCAGCAGTCTCTCTTTATTCTCTCTCTCTCTTCAGCTATAAACACTTGTCCCCTCAGCAGTCTCTCTTTATTCTCTCTCTCTTCAGCTATAAACACTCGTCCTCTCCGCAGTCTCTCTTTATTCTCTCTCTCTTCAGCTATAAACACTCGTCCCCTCAGCAGTCTCTCTTTATTCTCTCTCTCTCTCTTCAGCTATAAACACTCGTCCCCTCAGCAGTCTCTCTTTATTCTCTCTCTCTTCAGCTATAAACACTCGTCCCCTCAGCAGTCTCTCTTTATTCTCTCTCTCTTCAGCTATAAACACTCGTCCCCTCAGCAGTCTCTCTTTATTCTCTCTCTCTTCAGCTATAAACACTCGTCCTCTCCGCAGTCTCTCTTTATTCTCTCTCTCTTCAGCTATAAACACTCGTCCCCTCAGCAGTCTCTCTTTATTCTCTCTCTCTCTCTTCAGCTATAAACACTCGTCCCCTCAGCAGTCTCTCTTTATTCTCTCTCTCTCTTCAGCTATAAACACTCGTCCCCTCAGCAGTCTCTCTTTATTCTCTCTCTCTCTCTTCAGCTATAAACACTCGTCCTCTCAGCAGTCTCTCTTTATTCTCTCTCTCTTCAGCTATAAACACTCGTCCCCTCAGCAGTCTCTCTTTATTCTCTCTCTCTTCAGCTATAAACACTCGTCCCCTCAGCAGTCTCTCTTTATTCTCTCTCTCTTCAGCTATAAACACTCGTCCCCTCAGCAGTCTCTCTTTATTCTCTCTCTCTCTTCAGCTATAAACACTCGTCCCCTCAGCAGTCTCTCTTTATTCTCTCTCTCTTCAGCTATAAACACTCGTCCCCTCAGCAGTCTCTCTTTATTCTCTCTCTCTTCAGCTATAAACACTCGTCCCCTCAGCAGTCTCTCTTTATTCTCTCTCTCTCTTCAGCTATAAACACTCGTCCCCTCAGCAGTCTCTCTTTATTCTCTCTCTCTTCAGCTATAAACACTCGTCCCCTCAGCAGTCTCTCTTTATTCTCTCTCTCTCTTCAGCTATAAACACTCGTCCCCTCAGCAGTCTCTCTTTATTCTCTCTCTCTCTTCAGCTATAAACACTCGTCCCCTCAGCAGTCTCTCTTTATTCTCTCTCTCTTCAGCTATAAACACTCGTCCCCTCAGCAGTCTCTCTTTATTCTCTCTCTCTTCAGCTATAAACACTCGTCCCCTCAGCAGTCTCTCTTTATTCTCTCTCTCTTCAGCTATAAACACTCGTCCCCTCAGCAGTCTCTCTTTATTCTCTCTCTCTTCAGCTATAAACACTCGTCCCCTCAGCAGTCTCTCTTTATTCTCTCTCTCTTCAGCTATAAACACTCGTCCCCTCAGCAGTCTCTCTTTATTCTCTCTCTCTTCAGCTATAAACACTCGTCCCCTCAGCAGTCTCTCTTTATTCTCTCTCTCTTCAGCTATAAACACTCGTCCCCTCAGCAGTCTCTCTTTATTCTCTCTCTCTTCAGCTATAAACACTCGTCCCTCAGCAGTCTCTCTTTATTCTCTCTCTCTTCAGCTATAAACACTCGTCCCCTCAGCAGTCTCTCTTTATTCTCTCTCTCTCTTCAGCTATAAACACTCGTCCCCTCAGCAGTCTCTCTTTATTCTCTCTCTCTCTCTTCAGCTATAAACACTCGTCCCCTCAGCAGTCTCTCTTTATTCTCTCTCTCTTCAGCTATAAACACTCGTCCCCTCAGCAGTCTCTCTTTATTCTCTCTCTCTTCAGCTATAAACACTCGTCCCCTCAGCAGTCTCTCTTTATTCTCTCTCTCTTCAGCTATAAACACTCGTCCCCTCAGCAGTCTCTCTTTATTCTCTCTCTCTTCAGCTATAAACACTCGTCCCCTCAGCAGTCTCTCTTTATTCTCTCTCTCTTCAGCTATAAACACTCGTCCCCTCAGCAGTCTCTCTTTATTCTCTCTCTCTTTCAGCTATAACACTCGTCCACTCAGCAGGGAAATCCCCTTTAAAATTCTTTTCCAGCTTCACCTATACACACACACACACACCACACACCTCATTTTCTCCTTTACAGGAACACTTCCCCTCAGCAGTCTCTCTTTATTCTCTCTTTCTCTCTTCAGCTATAAACACTCGTCCCCTCAGCAGTCTCTCTTTATTCTCTCTCTCTCTTTCAGCTATAAACACTCGTCCCCTCAGCAGTTCCATTTTTTTTAAAACTCTTCTCAGCAGTCTCTCATTTTCTCTCTCTTCAGCTATAAACACTCGTCCCCTCAGCAGTCTCTCTTTATTCTCTCTCTCTTCAGCTATAAACACTCGTCCCCTCAGCAGTCTCTCTTTATTCTCTCTCTCTTCAGCTATAAACACTCGTCCCCTCAGCAGTCTCTCTTTATTCTCTCTCTCTCTTCAGCTATAAACACTCGTCCCCTCAGCAGTCTCTCTTTATTCTCTCTCTTCAAGTTAATAAGAGAATAATCTCAGCTGTTCCTGTTACTGAGAAACACACAGCAGTGTAAACTCCTCTGTCCTGAAGATGTGGAGAACTTCAAGATCCAGCTTCACCTCTGACACACACACACACACACACACACACATTTCTCCTCACAGGAAGCTTCACCACATCAACATTTTTTTCTTTTTTCTCTAATATGTTAATATTATTAGTCTGTGTATGTCGAACCTGTCAGATGTTCAACAGTTAACTCTTATTTAATTCTTTAAGGGTTCATTAAACAGTTATTAGCTTCTTAAGAAGGTTCTCCCCTGTGTTGGAACCATTAAAAGTTTTCTCAGAAGTACAAATGAAGACACCTTCAGCATTTAAAATAAATGACACTTTCAGCAATTTATCACAGCTTGAGTGAATAATTATTTTATTTTTAAATACTTAAATTCTAAATAGTAATACTAATAATAGTAAATTCTTTATGGATTCTGTTACGTTATTTATTGAGGGATTTTTGAAGCGTCATCCTTTCACCCGTGGCACGGTGGCTTGGTGGTTAACACGTTTGCCTCACACCTACAGGGTTGGGGGTTCGATTCCCGCCTCCACCGTGTGTGTGTGGAGTTTGTATGTTCTCCCTGTGCCTTGGGGGTTTCCCCCCCTGGTCCAAAGACATGCGTGGTAGGTTGATTGGCATCTCTAAATTGTCCGTAGTGTGTGTGATTGCATGATTGCATGAGTGAATGAGAGTGTGTGTGTGCCCTGTGATGGGTTGGCACTCTGTCCAGGGTGTATCCTGCCTTGATGCCCAATGACGCCTGAGATAGGCACAGGCTCCCCGTGACCCGAGTGTAGATCGGATAAGCGGTACACAATGAATGAATGAATGAATCCTTTCACCCTGTTATCATGTGTAAACTGTGGTATCAGTGCTTCAGGAGGTTTTCTCCTACAGACACACACCCGAGTCCTTACTGCTGAGCAAAACCATTAACCCTTAAACTCGCAGCTTGAGAATTGTTATAAAAAGCCATCAGTTAACGAGTGTAAAACAAATGGATCCTGACTTTAACGAGGCGGCGTGGCCGACTCCATTTACTTCAGGTGACTGAGTTCTCTGTTGAATGTGATTAAAGGTGAAGTTTATGATTGATGTAAGTTAAGCAGTGTGTGAGACTTCACCTGAAGGAACACTGTTTAAACATCACTGACCAAACGGAGGAGAAGATTAATGGAGCTCTGCACTGCCTCACTCTCTGCTAGTGTTTACTTTAAAACCTTCAAAGCCTTTCAGATTTCCACCTGCGTCAAGAAAAGGGCTTTCTTCTGATGGATGACAGAAACAAAGTGTGTGAAATTCTGAATGAATCAAAGGACTTTTATAAGACTGACATCATGTTCACTTTCAGAGGGTCAAAGGGTGAAGCTCACAGTGACAGAGAGGGTCAGGGGTCATTTTTAGGTCCATTACAGTGTTTATGCGAAATACACAGGGGTAATAATTTACAATCTATACACACACAGGGAGAATAATCTATAATCTATACACACACAGGGGTAATAATCTATAATCTGTACACACAGGGGTAATAATCTATAAACTTACACACACAGGGGTAATAATCTATAATCTTACACAAAGGGGTAATAATTTAATCTTACACACACGGGGAATAATCTATAATCTTACACACACAGGGGTAATAATCTATAATCTGTACACACAGGGGTAATAATCTATAAACTATACACACACAGGGGTAATAATCTATAATCTATACACACACAGGGGTAATAATCTATAATCTGTACACACACGGGGTAATAATCTATAATCTATACACACACAGGGGTAATAATCTATAATCTTACACACACGGGGTAATAATCTATAATCTGTACACACAGGGGTAATAATCTATAAACTATACACACACAGGGGTAATAATCTATAATCTATACACACACAGGGGTAATAATCTATAATCTATACACACAGGGGTAATAATCTATAATCTATACACACACAGGGGTTATAATCTATACACACACAGGGGTAATAATCTATAATCTATACATACACAGGGGTAATAATCTATAATCTGTACACACAGGGGTAATAATCTATAAACTATACACACACAGGGGTAATAATCTATAATCTATACACACACAGGGGTAATAATCTATAATCTATACACACACAGGGGTAATAATCTATAATCTATACACACACAGGGGTTATAATCTATACACACACAGGGGTAATAATCTATAATCTATACATACACAGGGGTAATAATCTATAATCTATACACACACAGGGAGTTATAATCTATACACACACAGGGGTAATAATCTATAATCTATACATACACAGGGGTAATAATCTATAATCTATACACACACAGGGGTAATAATCTATAATCTATACACACACAGGGGTAATAATCTATAATCTATACATACACAGGGGTAATAATCTATAAACTATACACACACAGGGGTAATAATCTATAATCTATACACACAGGGGTAATAATCTATAATCTATACACACAGGGGTAATAATCTATAACCTATACATACACAGGTGTAATAATCTATAATCAATACACACACAGGGGTAATAATCTACAATCTATACACACACAGGGGTAATAATATATAATCAATACACACACAGGGGTAATAATCTATAATCTATATCACACACAGGGGTAATAATCTATAACTATACACACACAGGGGTAATAATCTATAATCTATACACACACAGGGGTAATAATCTATAATCTATACACACACAGGGGTAATAATCTATAATCTATACACACAGGGGTAATAATCTATACACACAGGGGTAATAATCATAATATATACACACACAAGTGTAATAATAATTTTTAATCTATAATCACAGGGGTAATAATCCATAATCTATACACACAGGGGTAATAATAATTTATAATCAATATACACACAGGGGTAATAATCTATAATCTGTACACACACGGGGTAATAATCTATAATCTGTACACAGAGGGGTAATAATCTATAAACTATACACACACAGGGGTAATAATCTATAATCTATATACACACAGGGGTAATAATCTATAATCAATACACACACAGGGGTAATAATCTACAATCTATACACACAGGGGTAATAATATACAATCTATACACACACAGGGGTAATAATCCATAATCTATACACACACAGGGGTAATAATAATTTATAATCAATATACACACAGGGGTAATAATCTATAATCTGTACACACACAGGGTAATAATCTATAATCTGTACACAGAGGGGTAATAATCTATAACTATAACACACAGGGGTAATAATCTATAATCTATACACACACAGGGGTAATAATCTATAATCTATACACACACAGGGGTAATAATCTATAATCTATACACACACAGGGGTAATAATCTATAATCTATACACACACAGGGGTAATAATCTATAATCTATACAACACAGGGGTAATAATCTATAACTATACATACACAGGGGTAATAATCTATAATCTATACACACAGGGGTAATAATCTATAATCTATACACACACAGGGGTAATAATATACAATCTATACACACACAGGGGTAATAATCTATAATCTATTCACACACAGGGGTAATAATCTATAATATATACACACACTGGGGTAATAATCTATAATCTATACATACACAGGGGTAATAATCTATAATCTATACACACACAGGGGTAATAATCTATAATCTATTCACACACAGGGGTAATAATCTATAATTATACACACACGGGGTAATAATCTATAATCTACACACACAGGGGTAATAATCTTAACCCATACAAAACAGGGGTAATAATCTATAATCTATAAAACACAGGGGTTAAATAATCTATACACACAGGGGTAATAATCTATAATAATACACACACAGGGGTAATAATCTTAATCTATACACACAGGGGTAATAATATAAAACTATACACACAGGGGTAATAATCATAATCATACACACAGGGGTAATAATCATAATCTAACACACACAGGGGTAATAATCTTAATCTAAAACACACAGGGGTAATAATCTATAATCTATACACACAGGGGTTTTTTAAAAATCTATACACACAGGGGTAATAATCATAATTTACACACCAGGGTAATAATTTTAATCTAAACACAGGGGTAATAATATAATCTATACACACAGGGGTTTAAAAATTTATAATCAAAAACACACAGGGGTAATAATCCATAATCTAACACACACAGGGGGGGGTTTTTTTAAACATCTATAATCTATATACACACAGGGGTAATAATCTATAATCTATACACACAGGGGTATTAATACATAATCTATACACACCAGGGGTAATAATCTATAATCTACACACACAGTGGTAATAATCCATAATCTATGCACACAGGAGTAATAATCCATAATCTACACACACACAGGAGTAATAATACATAATCTATATACACTCAGGGGTAATAATCCATAATAACTACACCTGGTGCAATAGTCCATAATCTATATACACACAGGGGTAATAATCTATAATCTACACACAAAAAACCTTCAAAAAGGGGTAATAATCATAATCTACACCGGGGTAATAATCTATACACACTAAAATCAAAATTACAAAGGGGGTAATAATCCATAATCTATACACACGGGGGTAATAACTATAATCTAACACAGGGGTAATAATCCATAATCAAAAAATGGGAGGGGAATTTAATAACCTTTTAATAACCCTTTTTACACCCCAAAAAAAGGGTAATAACCCATAATCTATACACCGGGAAATAACTTAATCTATAAAGGGGTAATAACCATAATCTATAAAAAGGTTAATAACCATAATCTATCACAAAAGGGGTAATAATCTATAATCTATACCCCGGGGTAATAATCCTTAATCTATATAGAGAGAGTGTTAATAACCTATAATCTATACACACACGGGGGTAATAATCTATAATCTATACACCGGGGTAAAAATCCATATTTTTCATGTTTTATGTTGAAGATAAGAAGAAGCTCCTCCTCCTCTGCTTTGATCATTTTTTGTAAATTGTGTCCCGATGTCCGTTTTATCAGTGTGTATGGAACATTAACCAAACCTAGATGTTACATTCAGTGATATTACAGTTTCAAAACTGGATTCAGTGTCACATCTGATCTGTGGATTCAGCTGTAACTACGCTCACTTAATAAAATCTGATCTTAAATCAACACGCCAGCACTGGGAGTCTTCGCTCCAGGTGAAAGAGGCGTAGCTGTAACTGTACAAACAGCAGAACTGGGCCATGCTGAGTAAATATTTGCAGCGGTAAATATTCTTGTTTCACAACTTAGCGTCAGAGACAGTGAAGTTTTCCCTCAGGTGACTACAGAAGAATCGCTCAGGAGACAAGATGGAGCTCCAGGAGAAGAGAGCTTCATAACTTTTCGGATTTATCAGCACAGGGAAGAGCAGTAAAGGGCTTCAGAATTTAGATTATTGTTAACTTTAATATGAAGAGAAGTGGAATACGAACTCTTACGAGCTTCATGTACAGAAACCCAAAAGCATGTGGAATTAAATAGCAGCGTAATTCTCCAGAATTATTAACACAACTATTCACAGCCTTAAAGCACTAACTTGGAGTTTACGATTAATTACTGACGAGTTACTGATGAGTTAACGATTAATTACTGCACGTCCTTCTCCTCCTCCTCCTCTTCCTCCTCCTCTTCATCCTTCTCCTCCTTCTCCTTCTCCTCCTCCTCCTCCTCATCCTCCTCGTCCTCATCCTAATCGTCCTCCTCCTTCTCCTTATCCTCGTCCTCATCCTCCTCCTCTTCATCCTCCTCCTCATCCTGCACTGTAAATGTGATGGTCAGGGTGATACAGCAATGTAGAGATACAGCCAAAAAAACAGATACAGCCAAAAGTATGTGCACCCTGACCATCACACCCCAATGAACATCTCATTCCAGATCCATCTCTGTCCATCTCTCAGCTCTCTATCTGCTGTCCGTCTCTCTGCTGTCTGTCTCTCAGCTTCTCTTTGCTGTCCTCTCTCAGCTCTCTATCTGCTTTGTTTTTCCGTCTCT
>JAUCMX010000017.1:23832613-23862613 GCA_033459395.1 Hemibagrus guttatus
ACAATCACAGGCATAATCTCTGTTGATCATCTCGTTCCAGATTCTAATCAGCTCCAGTCTTCTGGAAGGTTCTCCACTAGATGTTGGAGTGTGTATGTGGGGATTAGTGATCATTCAGCTATAGGAGCATTAGTGAGATCAGACTCTGGTGAGAGTGAGGAGGTCTGGGTGTCAGTGGTGATCAGACACACACACACACACAGGTACACACACACACAGATACACACACACAGATACACACACACACACACACACACACACACACACACACAGATACACACACACACACACACACACAGATACACACACACACAGATACACACACACACATACACACACACACACACCTTTCACTAATCGTGGCTGGCTGCCAACTCGAGATCACACACACACACCTAGACACTCACACAGACAGTAAACAAGATTAGCATCTGACTACAACACCTGGACGGAAAAGGGGGAAAAAACGCTTCTTAGCCTCTGGGTTTTTTTCTTCTTGTGTCTGTGAAGAAATTTTCATTAAGTTTTTATTCTAACTTCCCCTGAAGGGCCAGAAAACTGAAAACAGGAAGTTCATTGCACTGTTTCCTCGTGTAAAAACTTTACTGTTATTAGCACATGTAAATATCTGAAGCAGTAAATAGCAGTGTGTGTGTGTGTGTGTGTGTGTGTGTGTGTGTGTGTGTGTGTGTGTGTGTGTGTGTGTTTCAGGTCTTTCAGGTCAGGTTTTTGTGTTTTTTCTTTGTGTTGAAATTCATCAGAATCCTGGAGGAAACTTTGTGTAATGATACAATCTGGTTAGTAAACACAGCTGCTGGAAGTAAAGAGTTAAAGATGTTTAATGAGACTCAGAGCTGATGATCGCATGCTGTCGAGTGCAAATGCAGCAAATTTACAGCGAAACCTGCAGCATGAGGGATGAGTCTGGACTTCTGTCTGACCGCACTCTGAGATTCACAGAGCCACTGAGCCACCGGACCGAGTAAACAGCCACTGTGTTGTTATGTTTTTGTGTCATTGTGTTGTGTCATTGTGATGTGTGAGGTGTGATGCGTGAGGTGTCATTGTGATGTGTGATGCGTGAGGTGTGAGGTGTGATGTGTGAGGTGTGGGGTGTGATGTGTGATGTGTGGGGTGTGGGGTGTGAGATGTGATGTGTGAGGTGTGATGTGTGAGGTGTGATGTGTGAGGTGTGGGGTGTGAGGTGTGATGGGTGGGGTGTGGGGTGTGAGGTGTGATGTGTGACGTGTGATGTGTGATGGGTGGGGTGTGGGGTGTGAGGTGTGATGTGTGAGGTGTGAAGTGTGAGATGTGATGTGTGAGGTGTGGGGTGTGAGGTGTGGGGTGTGATGTGTGAGGTGTGAGGTGTGATGTGTGAGGTGTGTAGTGTGAGGTGTGATATATGGGGTGTGAGGTGTGATGTGTGGGGTGTGATATGTGGGTTGTGATGTGCGGGGCGTGATATGTGGGGTGTGATGTGTGGGGTGTGATGTGTGGGGTATGAGGTGTGATGTGTGATGTGTGATGTGTGGGGTGTGAGGTGTGGGCTGTGAGGTGTGATGTGTGAGGTGTGATGTGTGAGGTGTGATGTGTGAGATGTGATGTGTGAGGTGTGATGTGTGACGTGTGATGTGTGAGGTGTGAGGTGTGATGTGTGAGGTGTGATGTGTGATGTGTGAGATGTGATGTGTGATGTGTGATGTGTGATGTGTGAGGTGTGATGTGTGAGATGTGATGTGTGAGGTGTGATGTGTGAGGTGTGATGTGTGAGATGTGATGCGTGAGGTGTGATGTGTGAGGTGTGATGTGTGATGTGTGAGATGTGATGTGTGATGTGTGAGGTGTGATATGTGGGGTGTGATGTGTGAGGTGTGATGTGTGATGTGTGGGGTGTGATGTGTGATGTGTGAGGTGTGATGTGTGAGGTGTGATGTGTGAGATGTGATGTGTGAGGTGTGATGTGTGAGGTGTGATGTGTGAGATGTGATGTGTGAGGTGTGATGTGTGATGTGTGAGGTAGGATGTGTGAGGTGTGAGGTGTGAGGTGTGATGTGTGATGTGTGAGGTGTGATGTGTGATGTGTGAGATGTGATGTGTGAGGTGTGATGTGTGAGATGTGATGTGTGAGGTGTGATGTGTGAGATGTGATGTGTGAGGTGTGATGTGTGAGGTGTGATGTGTGATGTGTGATGTGTGATGTGTGAGGTGTGATATGTGGGGTGTGATGTGTGAGGTGTGATGTGTGATGTGTGGGGTGTGATGTGTGATGTGTGAGATGTGATGTGTGATGTGTGAGATGTGATGTGTGAGGTGTGATGTGTGAGGTGTGATGTGTGAGATGTGATGTGTGAGGTGTGATGTGTGATGTGTGAGGTAGGATGTGTGAGGTGTGAGGTGTGATGTGTGAGATGTGAGGTGTGAGGTGTGATGTGTGATGTGTGAGATGTGATGTGTGAGGTGTGATGTGTGAGATGTGATGTGTGAGGTGTGATGTGTGATGTGTGAGATGTGATGTGTGAGGTGTGATGTGTGAGATGTGATGTGTGAGGTGTGATGTGTGAGATGTGATGTGTGAGGTGTGATGTGTGAGGTGTGATGTGTGAGGTGTGATGTGTGAGATGTGATGTGTGAGGTGTGATGTGTGAGGTGTGATGTGTGAGATGTGATGTGTGAGGTGTGATGTGTGAGGTGTGATGTGTGAGGTGTGATGTGTGACGTGTGATGTGTGAGGTGTGAGGTGTGATGTGTGAGGTGTGATGTGTGATGTGTGAGATGTGATGTGTGATGTGTGAGGTGTGATGTGTGAGGTGTGATGTGTGAGGTGTGATGTGTGATGTGTGATGTGTGATATGTGAGGTGTGATGTGTGACATGTGATGTGTGATGTGTGATGTGTGATGTGTGAGATGTGATGTGTGAGGTGTGATGTGTGAGATGTGATGTGTGAGGTGTGATGTGTGACATGTGATGTGTGAGGTGTGATGTGTGATGTGTGATGTGTGATATGTGAGGTGTGATGTGTGACATGTGATGTGTGATGTGTGATGTGTGATGTGTGAGATGTGATGTGTGAGGTGTGATGTGTGAGATGTGATGTGTGAGGTGTGATGTGTGACATGTGATGTGTGAGGTGTGATGTGTGAGATGTGATGTGTGATGTGTGAGTGTGATGTGTGAGGTGTGATGTGTGAGGTGTGATGTGTGAGATGTGATGTGTGAGGTGTGATGTGTGATGTGTGATGTGTGAGGTGTGAGGTGTGATGTGTGAGGTGTGATGTGTGATGTGTGAGATGTGTGTGTGAGGTGTGATGTGTGAGGTGTGATGTGTGAGATGTGATGTGTGAGGTGTGATGTGTGAGGTGTGATGTGTGAGATGTGATGTGTGAGGTGTGATGTGTGGGTGTGATGTGTGAGATGTGTGTGTGAGGTGTGTGTGTGATGTGTGTGTGTGAGGTAGGTGTGTGAGGTGTGAGGTGTGATGTGTGAGATGTGAGGTGTGAGGTGTGATGTGTGATGTGTGAGATGTGATGTGTGAGGTGTGAGATGTGATGTGTGAGGTGTGATGTGTGAGGTGTGATGTGTGATGTGTGAGATGTGATGTGTGATGTGTGAGGTGTGAGGTGTGAGGTGTGATGTGTG
Source organism: Hemibagrus guttatus (assembly GCA_033459395.1). NCBI lineage: Eukaryota > Metazoa > Chordata > Actinopteri > Siluriformes > Bagridae > Hemibagrus > Hemibagrus guttatus. Next base: position 23,836,252 of record JAUCMX010000017.1, read on the forward strand.
ATGTGTGAGATGTGATGTGTGATGTGTGAGATGTGATGTGTGAGGTGTGATGTGTGAGGTGTGATGTGTGAGATGTGATGTGTGAGGTGTGATGTGTGAGGTGTGATGTGTGATGTGTGAGATGTGATGTGTGAGGTGTGATGTGTGATGTGTGAGATGTGATGTGTGAGGTGTGATGTGTGAGGTGTGATGTGTGAGATGTGATGTGTGAGGTGTGATGTGTGATGTGTGAGATGTGAGGTGTGAGGTGTGATGTGTGAGGTGTGATGTGTGAGATGTGATGTGTGAGGTGTGATGTGTGATGTGTGGATGTGGGTGTGGGTGTGATGTGTGAGGTGTGATGTTGTGTGTGATGTGTGAGGTGTGATGTGTGAATGTGATGTGTGAGGTGTGAGGTGTGATGTGTGAGATGTGATGTGTGAGGTGTGATGTGATGTGTGAGGTGTGATGTGTAGGTGTGATGTGTGAGGTGTGATGTGTGTGTGTAAGGTGTGATGTGTGAGGTGTGATGTGTGATGTGTGAGGTGTGATGTGTAGGTGTGATGTGTGAGGTGTGATGTGTGATGTGTGAGATGTGATGTGTGAGGTGTGATGTGTGAGTGTGATGTGTGAGGTGTGATGTGTGAGATGTGATGTGTGAGGTGTGATGTGTGAGATGTGATGTGTGAGGTGGTGTGTGATGTGTGAGTGTGATGTGTGTGTGTGATGTGTGATGTGTGAGATGTGAGGTGTGAGGTGTGATGTGTGAGGTGTGATGTATGATGTGTGATGTGTGAGGTGTGAGGTGTGATGTGTGAGGTGTGATGTGTGATGTGTGAGTGTGAGGTGTGAGGTGTGATGTGTGAGGTGTGATGTATGATGTGTGAGGTGTGAGGTGTGATGTGTGCATGTGATGTGTGATGTGTGATGTGTGATGTGTGATGTGTGAGATGTGATGTGTGATGTGTGAGGTGTGATGTGTGATGTGTGATGTGTGAGGTGTGATGTGTGATGTGTGATGTGTGATGTGTAAGGTGTGATGTGTGAGATGTGATGTGTGATGTGTGATGTGTGATGTGTGATGTGTGAGGTGTGAGGTGTGATGTGTGAGATGTGATGTGTGATGTGTGAGGTGTGATGTGTGATGTGTGATGTGTGATGTGTGAGATGTGATGTGTGATGTGTGAGGTGTGAGGTGTGATGTGTGAGATGTGATGTGTGATGTGTGAGGTGTGATGTGTGATGTGTGATGTGTGATGTGTGAGTGTGTGTGTGATGTGTGAGGTGTGAGGTGTGATGTGTGAGTGTGTGTGTGGTGTGATTGTGATGTGTGATGTGTGAGTGTGATGTGTGAGGTGTGATGTGTGAGGTGTGGATGTGATGTGTGAGGTGTGAGGTGTGTGTGTGGGTGTGAGGTGTGTGTGTGATGTGTGATGTGTGGATGTGAGGTGTGAGGTGTGATGTGTGAGGTGTGGTGTGAGGTGTGAGGTGTGATGTGTGAGGTGTGAGGTGTGATGTGTGAGGTGTGGGTGTGATGTGTGGTGTGATGTGTGATGTGTGAGGTGTGAGTGTGAGGTGTGAGGTGTGATGTGTGATGTGTGAGTGTGAGGTGTGAGGTGTGATGTGTGAGGTGTGATGTGTGATGTGTGAGGTGTGTGTGTGAGGTGTGGGTGTGTGTGTGTGTGTGGTGTGATGTGTGGGTGTGATGTGTGAGGTGTGATGTGTGAGGTGTGGGTGTGATGTGTGAGGTGTGATGTGTGATGTGTGATGTGTGAGGTGTGATGTGTGGGTGTGAGATGTGATGTGTGAGGTGTGAGGTGTGATGTGTGAGATGTGAGGTGTGAGGTGTGAGGTGTGAGGTGTGATGTGTGAGGTGTGAGGTGTGATGTGTGATGTGTGAGGTGTGATGTGTGAGGTGTGATGTGTGAGGTGTGAGGTGTGATGTACAGTGGGGCAAAAAAGTATTTAGTCAGCCACCAATTGTGCGAGTTCTCCCAGTTAAAAAGATGAGAGATTCCTGTAATTTTCATCATAGGTACACTTCAACTATGAGAGACAGAATGAGAAAAAAAATCCAGAAAATCACATTGTCTGATTTTTAAAGAATTTATTTGCAAGTTATGGTGGAAAATAAGTATTTGGTCACCTACAAAAAAGCAAGATTTCTGGCTCTCACAGACCTGTAACTTCTTCTTTAAGAGGCTCCTCTGTCCTCCACTCGTTACCTGTATTAATGGCACCTGTTTGAACTCGTTATCAGTATAAAAGACACCTGTCCACAACCTCAAACAGTCAGACTCCAAACTCCACTATGGCCAAGACCAAAGAGCTGTCAAAGGACACCAGAAACAAAATTGTAGACCTGCAGCAGGCTGGGAAGACTGAATCTGCAATAGGTAAGCAGCTTGGTGTGAAGAAATCAACTGTGGGAACAATTATTAGAAAATGGAAGACATACAAGACCACTGATAATCTACCTCGATCTGGGGCTCCACGCAAGATCTCACCCCGTGGGGTCAAAATGATCACAAGAACGGTGAGCAAAAATCCCAGAACCACACGGGGGGACCTAGTGAATGATCTGCAGAGAGCTGGGACCAAAGTAACAAAGGCTACCATCAGTAACACACTACGCCGCCAGGGACTCAAATCCTGCAGTGCCAGACGTGTCCCCCTGCTTAAGCCGGTACATGTCCGGGCCCGTCTGAAGTCTGCTAGAGAGCATTTGGATGATCCAGAAGAGGATTGGGAGAATGTCATATGGTCAGATGAAACCAAAATAGAACTTTTTGGTAAAAACTCAACTTGTCGTGTTTGGAGGAGAAAGAATGCTGAGTTGCATCCAAAGAACACCATACCTACTGTGAAGCATGGGGGTGGAAACATCATGCTTTGGGGCTGTTCTTCTGCAAAGGGACCAGGACGACTGATCCGTGTAAAGGAAAGAATGAATGGGGCCATGTATCGTGAGATTTTGAGTAAAAACCTCCTTCCATCAGCAAGGGCATTGAAGATGAAACGTGGCTGGGTCTTTCAGCATGACAATGATCCCAAACACACCGCCCGGGCAACGAAGGAGTGGCTTCGTAAGAAGCATTTCAAGGTCCTGGAGTGGTCTAGCCAGTCTCCAGATCTCAACCCCATAGAAAATCTTTGGAGGGAGTTGAAAATCCGTGTTGCCCAGCGACAGCCCCAAAACATCACTGCTCTAGAGGAGATCTGCATGGAGGAATGGGCCAAACTACCAGCAACAGTGTGTAAAAACCTTGTGGCGACTTACAGAAAACGTTTGACCTCTGTCATTGCCAACAAAGGGTATATAACAAAGTATTGAGATGAACTTTTGTTATTGACCAAATACTTATTTTCCACCAAAACTTGCAAAATAAATTCTTTAAAAATCAGACAATGTGATTTTCTGGATTTTTTTTTCTCATTCTGTCTCTCATAGTTGAAGTGTACCTATGATGAAAATTACAGGCCTCTCATCTTTTTAACTGGGAGAACTTGCACAATTGTTGGCTGACTAAATACTTTTTTACCCCAATGTATGAGGTGTGAGGTGTGTTTTGTAGCTTTCGGAAAAGGTTCTACTTGGAACTCTTACTGTTGGTGTTCTTTTTATCTGTTTAGTGTTACATTTAATTTTCATTATTTGAGTGAGACTTCCTCTTGTGTTCTAACAGCTATAAACACTCGTCCCCTCAGCAGTATCTCTTTATTCTCTCTCTCTTCAGCTATAAACACTCGTCCCCTCAGCAGTCTCTCTTTATTCTCTCTCTCTCTTCAGCTATAAACACTCGTCCCCTCAGCAGTCTCTCTTTATTCTCTCTCTCTCTTCAGCTATAAACACTCGTCCCCTCAGCAGTCTCTCTTTATTCTCTCTCTCTCTTCAGTTATAAACACTCGTCCCCTCAGCAGTCTCTCTTTATTCTCTCTCTCTTCAGCTATAAACACTCGTCCCCTCAGCAGTTTCTCTTTATTCTCTCTCTCTTCAGCTATAAACACTCGTCCCCTCAGCAGTCTCTCTTTATTCTCTCTCTCTTCAGCTATAAACACTCGTCCCCTCAGGAGTATCTCTTTATTCTCTCTCTTCATTTATAAACATTCGTCCCCTCAGCAGTCTCTCTTTATTCTCTCTCTCTTCAGTTATAAACACTCGTTCCCTCAGCAGTCTCTCTTTATTCTCTCTCTCTTCAGCTATAAACATTCGTCCCCTCAGCAGTATCTCTTTATTCTCTCTCTCTTCAGCTATAAACACTCGTCCCCTCAGCAGTCTCTCTTTATTCTCTCTCTCTCTTCAGTTATAAACACTCGTCTCCAAAGCAGTCTCTCTTTATTCTCTCTCTCTCTTCAGCTATAAACACTCGTCCCCTCAGCAGTCTCTCTTTATTCTCTCTCTTCAGCTATAAACACTCGTCCCCTCAGCAGTCTCTCTTTATTCTCTCTCTCTCTTCAGCTATAAACACTCGTCCCCTCAGCAGTCTCTCTTTATTCTCTCTCTCTTCAGCTATAAACACTCGTCCCCTCAGCAGTCTCTCTTTATTCTCTCTCTCTCTTCAGCTATAAACACTCGTTCCCTCAGCACTCTCTCTTTATTCTCTCTCTCTTCAGCTATAAACACTCGTCTCCAAAGCAGTCTCTCTTTATTCTCTCTCTCTCTTTCCAGCTATAAACACTCGTCCCTCAAGCAGTCTCTCTTTATTCTCTCTCTCTTCAGCTATAAACACTCGTCCCTCAGCAGTCTCTCTTTATTCTCTCTCTCTTCAGCTATAAACACTCGTTCCAAGCAGTCTCTCTTTATTCTCTCTCTCTTTCAGCTATAAACACTCGTCTCCAAAGCAGTCTCTCTTTATCTCTCTCTCTCTTTCAGCTATAAACACTCGTCCCCTCAGCAGCCCATCTCCCTCACATAAACACTCTTCCCTCCCATTCTCTCTCTCTTCAGCTATAAACATTCGTTCCCTCAGCAGTCTCTCTTTATTCTCTCTCTCTTCAGCTATAAACACTCGTCCCCTCAGCAGTCTCTCTTTATTCTCTCTCTCTTCAGCTATAAACACTTGTCTCCTAAGCAGTCTCTCTTTATTCTGTCTCTCTTCAGCTATAAACACTCATCCTCTCAGCAGTCTCTATTTATTCTCTCTCTTCAAGTTAATAAGAGAAAAATCTCAGCTGTTCATGTTACTGATAAACACACAGAAGTGTAAACTCCTCTGTCCTGAAGATGTGGAGAACTTCAAGTTCCAGCTTCACCTCTGACACACACGCACACACACACACACACACACACACACACACACACACACACACACACACATTTCTCCTTCACTGATCTTAATTCAGTTTATTATCAGTGGAGTTTGTACTGTTCGTGTCCCTGTGAATGAGCTGTTACTATAGAAACCATAACCAGAGTGCTCTAAATGTAAAATGGTTAAAAATTTGAAAAACATATATGCCTCTTTCACAGACCCACACACACACACACACACACACACACACACACACACACACACACACACACACACACCCCTCATGTGTGTTGACTGGTGAAGTTTGACACACCTTATTTGTGCCCTGAGGCTCTTTAACTCTTGAGTGCTGTGTGACTCACATTTAAAGTCCTGCAGCATCACCACAGCTCAGGAGTACACACACACACACACACCTTCAGATGCTGAGGACTCAGGGCACACAGGTGAGCTCCTCAGAGCAGAGTCATCTCTCACTCACATCATCGTCTCATCACAGCTCAGGTGAGTGTCAGAGTCTCTCACTGATCCACTACAGCACCAAGCTTCTAAAGTTCTACTGAGGTTCTAAGGTTCTGCTGCAGCTGTTAAACATCTGTTAGAATGTTAGATGTGAGTCACTGATGAGAGGCAAACTGAACTGAAAGTTCCTCAGAAGCTGGTCAAGAAGTTTCAGGGTTCTACTCAGGGTTCTTTAAAGGTTCTTCCAGTGAAAGAGCGACATATCACATGCACACACTGGAGCTCTGCTGCACTTTCAGCTTCTGGTGGAATTGATCTGATGAAGCTGCATGAAGTTAGAGTATTACTGAATTCAAGCAGTTTTCATTTACTAATCTTTTGTTCAGAAAGTGATGGAAGTGTGGGAGAAAAGAAAGGAAAGAAAAAGATGAAAGGATTTTACTCAGAAGTTTGTTTAATATCAGTTTTATTAAATTAGTCGTTTATTTTGCTTGGTGTTGAACTGTCTGTCTCTGTGGAACCTTTATGTCTTCATTTTATTGTTTTATTTTACGCTTGTTTTACTATCTGCACCATTTTATCAACCAACAGCAGTTTTATCAGTTCTTTTATACGTAATTCATCATCATCATCATCATCATCATCATCATCATTATCTCCAGCATTAGATGTGTTTAATTTTGTATTTAAACTGCATTGTTGATGTATTTACCGTGACATTCTGCTGCTGAAGAACATTTTGATTATTTATTTTTTCTTCTTTTTTATTTTTGAGTATCTGGTTTATTTTTGTCCTTTTTTTGTTGCTCTGTTTGTTGGAGTGTAACGCTGTAAGCCCTGGTGTTGTGTTTTGTCATCTGATCCTTCAGGTTTTGATATTTTCCAGCATGATGGTCACAGTATCTCTGTAATAAGGATCAAATTTCTTTTCTAGCTTCATCGCTGGTGTTGCTTCAGTCCTCAGTGCTGAAGATTTTTAACGTTGTCCAGAAGGAAGAAAAAATACAAGCTTTTAACTTCCTCCAGGACGAGCCACACTCCAGTAAGTGCCAGATTTTAATCTGCTGAAACAGCAGAACTGAACAGAGATAAGAACATTAGGAGGAAAAAAACATCTCTCAACACACACACACACACACACACACACACACACACACACACACACACACACAGAAAACGGACAGAAAAAAACTTTTACTTCCTCATCAGGCGGCAGAAAAAGCCTCAGAACTCCGAACACACCCGAGCAGCTTCACTCGCTCCGAGGCTGTGCTTCAGGTGCAGAGGAAAAAGGGGAAAAAATTAAAAGGTGACGGAGCTCATGATATTTTGGTGATTTATAAGTGTGTGAAAGATCATTTGTCATCAATTTACAATCCAGCACTTCACCTGAACACACACACACACACACACACACACACATTAACGTCTCCACACTCCTCATTACACAGTCACACCTTCCTCTACAAACACTTCTAATTAATGAGCGCAGATGAAACTCTTTCTTTTCCTCTTCGTCTTTACGTCACGGATCATTTATTCCGTCAGATCCGGAAACCTCCGGACAGCAGACAGGTGAAGTGTCCGAGATTAAAGTACAGCAGTCTCACACACTGTGGATTCAATTCTGTGTCTTACGGTGAAATATCTTCATGAATCAAGTGATTTATTTATTTAAAGACACACCACAGAAGGGAAATATATTAATATTTAAATACAATATCTCACTAAATGTTTCCTAAAAAAATTGTTTTTAAATGTATTTATAAAATTTAATTTATTTTATTTAATTAATTTATTTTAATTGAGTTCATTTCAGTGTATTTAATTTTTATTTAATTACTTGTATTTTTATTTAAAGTCATTTCTTTATGCAGTGAAGATGCCAAAAATATAGTCATCTCGGTAAGAAATGTTTTGAGAAATTCCTCTATAATCTCACACACACACACACACACACACACACACACACACACACACACACACACAGGTGTGTAAAGGAACTCGCTGTGTATCATAACGACTCTGAAAGATAATCAGGACACGATCTTTACAGAGAGATAGGACAGGAGGACACTAAGGAAGTGGGCGGAGCTTAGAGCCGTCTTTACAGTTACAAAAGCCAAAGCAGCAAAACATATTTAACTGAAAAAAAAAAAAAAACTGTTAATAAAATGTTTTTACTCAGAGTTTCTAACTGAACCTTCTCTCCAGCTGAAACTGGTTTCCAGAAAACCCGTGAAGTTTCTCCCACAGACACTAAACGTTTTTTTATTTCCCCAAATTTCCTGCACATTCTTGCAGGTTGTGTAAAGACAATTAAATGAACTTTACTCAGATATTCTCATTCTAGAGCTTACATTCATCTGGAGATTGTTGGCCGCTGAGTTGATGGTGTTTTGGTGAACGTTATCTTATTTATTATTTTTCGATCCTAAGCAGACTCTGATCAACTCTTTATTAAAAGTCATGTGATGATAATAATAAAGTTATCATAATAGATTTGATTAACATCAACATAATTTTTACTAACAAATTAAAACCTCTGGGTTTTGAAACTGAAGGACTTGTTCTGCGTCTCTGAGGCTTTTCGTTTAGTATATTAGTATTAGTTCTGGTTTCTTCACAGCTTTGAGACAAGTTTCTCCGAACCGCAGGATTAAAGACGCCACGTTCATCAACCCTAACCCCACTCTAACTCTAATAATAATAACTCCTGCAGAGAGGAAGCTTTTCCTCCACAGGGTTCACATCCACAGCTTTCTGACGAATCGAGTCGTGTCTCTGTTATAATCCTGGTCTTCTGTTTGAGCCTCCAGGTGACAGGCACTGTGATCCCTCCCAAATTCCATTCTTTGTTTGGACAATGGCTTTTCTGCCAAAATTGTGATCAGTGAAGCGCAAAAAAGTCGTTCAGCAGCAAATGACACCAACACTTTTATTCCTTTTTTTTTGACACTTACAGTAACAGTCAAATTGCTCAGTCGCTTTTATTAATATTATTATAAACACTGCAGCTACAGATATTACAGGAATCTGCTAATTCATCCTACAGGCTAAAAGTAGGTGAAGATGTGAGAGGATGTTTATTCACTTCCTGTGACAAGTCCATTAGAGAATCTGTTGCATTTCCATTTTTTATTTCCCAGTAAAAGCTAAGCAACAAAGACATGATGCTGCCACCACCACGCTTCACAGCTGGGATGAAGTTCTTCAGCCTCATCTCCTTCTCCTCCCTACACAGCGCTGATCATTATGGCCAAAGAGATGGGTTTTGGTTTCATCTGACCTTATCTAAAAGTCTGCATGCTTCAGTCTGGATTTTTATGTGTTTCTTTCAGGCCATGGTGATGTAGAACTCTCTTAATGTTGGGTCTACATGCTTTGGTACCTGACGCTTCCACCTCTTCCACCAGTTCCTCTGGTATCTCAGGGTTCAGTGGAACCTTTCAGCATGGTACAGATGCTTGGGGAACCTTCAGCTGTTTGGAAATTGCTTCTAAGGAGGAAGTTGTGGAGGTTTTGGTTTGTCTCGGGTCAGTAGTGTGGATGTTCCTGTGGTATTAGAGGCAGAGCACTGACCTGAAAGGAGGTGAAGAAGTTGAGAATGTAACTGAACTAACAAAGAAACATGAAACTGAGATCAGTATCTTTAGTGTGTGTGTGTGTGTGTGTGTGTGTGTGTGTGTGTGTGTGTGTGTAAGAGAGAGAGCGAATGAACTCAGAGCAGCAGCTACACTGTAAAATAATCACACATCAACATATGTTGGCTTTCACACACACACACACACACACACACACACACACATTTTATTTGTGATTAATTTTAATGTAAAATACAGGTCCGTTTTTCTCGTATGTGATTTTCAGTGTTCTTCTTCGAGCTGTTTCCCCTCAACATGTTCCTTATAATCCCTCCAAGATTTTTTAATTATTAAAACACCCTTAGAAATGAAAATGCTGCTAAAATCCTGTGAGTATCTCAGTGAGCAGAGACATTCCTGATGAAACATCTTCCTGACTTTAGGCCAGAAGACGATGATGTCGAGTCCCAGCAGGTCTTACATCTACATCGACGTCCCAGTATTCCCACACACCCACCTTGTGTCCTACTCTGCTGAGGAACATTCCAAGATGTTCCAGGGTTTTCCCAGCATGCCGGAGTACCTGTCCCACTTCGACACACCGCTGTCCGAGGACACGGCCAGGATTGCGAGAAAGACAGACGCGTTCATGTCCATGGCCAGGCAAGAGGAGCTGCTGGAGTGTAAGGAGGCGGAGCAGGACTGTGTGATTGACAGCACGGCAGGACAGAGCGGACAGACGGACGTGGAGGACACGTGTCTGGAGCAGGTACAGAGTTTAGTGCTGGATGAGGTGCAGAAGGACATCGAGATGGCATGCAAACTTCTCAACATCACTTCAGGTGAGAGAGACAATAAATGAAAGGAAATGCTTTAAAATGAATTATTCTTGGGCTGAAGCAGGAAAGCGCTTCATTTCTGTCAGTATGCTCTTATTTAATTAAATATGTTCTGAAGTATGAAACATTACAGACTGTTTACTCCTCTGTGTATGTCTCCTGTATATCTGTACTCTTTCAGTTAGTTCTTATTTAATAACACATTAATAAACTGAGTCAAAACTACAATCACAACATCAGCACATGACTGACTTGATCTTTTTTTTTAACTGCAGATCCTGTGGAGTGGAGCTCGGGACATGTGCAGAAGTGGCTGCTGTGGACGGAGCACCTGTACCACCTCCCACAGGTGGAAAAAGCTTTCCTGCACCTGAGCGGCAGTGACCTGTGCATGATGAGCGAGGACGACTTCAGGCAGCGCTGCTCGCCGTGCGGAGACGTGCTGTTCGCTCACCTTGACATCTGGAAGACTGGTAGCACATTTCACTCTGACTTTATTCAGACAGATGTTCACAAGGTGTTTATTAATAGTCTATAACTTCACAGGATTATATTAATGCACTCAGTAACATTCACCCCCAATTCTCTAATCATGTAATGATTCATTTTTATGAATCTGATTCCTCAGAGCTTCAGTCAGCATTTGAGAGACTGAATCTTTAATCCTTCTACTGAAACTTTGCTCTTTATTCCAGCTGCCTGGATGAAGGACAGATGTTCTCCTCAAACCAGTGGCTTTATTGGTAACGTCACTGTTTATTTATGTATGATTAATAACATGCAGATTGTCCCTGCTGTCATCTTTACACTACCAGAGATAATGAGTAAAATAATAATAATAATAATAATAATAATAATAATAATAATAATAATAATAATAATAATGTCTGTGATTAGCTGGATTTCTCCTGAGTAAACAGTGATATACGGTTCTCAGCAGTTCTGTATGGTTGTGGTTCTGTGTGGTTCTGCAGGAGCAGATGATCTGTGTGCTGAAGCCGACTCGTCCTTCAGTGGGCAGCCCATCCACCTGTGGCAGTTCCTCCGAGAGCTGCTCCTCAAACCTCACAACTATGGACGCTCCATCCGCTGGATCAACAAAGAGAAAGGTGAGAACCTTCTCACAACATCTCCACTACACCTCCTTCACCTTCACCTTCTTCTCCACACACTGAGTCTAGACCCCTTAACCTGAGAACCCTTAAAGAACCCTTAAAGAAGGCTTAAAGAAGGCTTAAGGGACGCTTTTCTTCTCCGCCACAGAAGAGTGGGACAGTCAGAAATGCATGAACGTTCAAAACTATTATAAAGAAGCATTAGGACATATTCCATCAATATGAATGATTTTTAACACAGTTGTGCCTTTATAGCAGTGTTATAAAGCATTATTACGTCTCCTAATATGTCTCCTACAGTGTTCTCATGGACGTGTTAGAAAATAACACTCATAAGCAGTGTTATGTACTGCAGTGTCCCTTCATCACCTGATCAGAATTATAAAGAATTAATGGCATCAATAGCTTATGAATGTGTTATAAGGCCCCTATGCAGGTTTCTGTAAAAGAACATCTCCTGTATTTAGTGAGCTTAAAGCTGAGCCTTAGATGCTAAGTCACTGAGTCACTGCATTACTGATTCACTGAGTCACTGCATCACTGAGTCACTGAGTAGCTGTGTCGCTGTGTCACTGAATCACTGAGTCACTGAGTCACTGAGTCACTACTTTACCGAGTCATTGAGCCCCTATGTCACTGCCATTCTCATTACACTGACAGTCAAAGAACAGTTTGTTTTCATCTTGATTGCTCAATTTTTTTTCTTTTACATGCAGGAATCTTTAAAATCGAGGACTCGGCCCACGTGGCTAAACTGTGGGGCATCAGGAAAAACCGTCCTGCGATGAACTACGATAAACTGAGCCGCTCCATTCGACAGTACTACAAGAAGGGCATCATTAAGAAACCGGACGTGTCTCAGAGGCTGGTGTATCAGTTTGTCCATCCGGTGTGATGACCTCAGCAGCATGTCTCCCCAGGACCCAGAGTGCTGGAACTGAAGTGCAGCTCAACATCTCAGTGACTTTTTAAGAGGAAATAAAACTGAAGGAGAGACAAGACGTCTGAAACATTTCTAAAATTACAACTGAATCCGTCATCATGCTGTTTAACTTCCTGCAGATCCTGACGCGCTTTAAACAGACTTCAGCTCATGGATCATTGTTTGAGAGAACGTCATCGCCATTTTGTGTGTGTGTGTGTGTGTGTGTGTGTGTGTGTGTGTTATAGTAAAATCTTGTGTGATGAAGTGGAGTTACTGTTACCAGTCTGAAGGTTGATTATTTTCCTCTATCAGCACAACCCCTGAGTGTTCTATTGTTTTTACGTTAGACTTTTTTTCAGTTTATAGTTACACTTAATCTTCATCATTCAGGTGACTTCCTTTTGTGTTCTATCAGCTATAAACACTCGTCCCCTCAGCAGTCTCTCTTTATTCTCTCTCTTCAGCTATAAACACTCGTCCCCTCAGCAGTCTCTCTTTATTCTCTCTCTTCAGCTATAAACACTCGTCCGCTCAGCAGTCTCTCTTTATTCTCTCTCTTCAGCTATAAACACTCGTCCCCTCAGCAGTCTCTCTTTATTCTCTCTCTTCAGCTATAAACACTCGTCCCCTCAGCAGTCAGTCTTTATTCTCTCTCTCTTCAGCTATAAACACTCGTCCCCTCAGCAGTCTCTCTTTATTCTCTCTCTTCAGCTATAAACACTCGTCCCCTCAGCAGTATCTCTTATTCTCTCTCTCTTCAGCTATAAACACTCGTCCCCTCAGCAGTCTCTCTTTATTCTCTCTCTCTTCAGCTATAAACACTCGTCCCTCAGCAGTCTCTCTTTATTCTCTCTCTCTTCAGCTATAAACACTCGTCCCCTCAGCAGTCTCTCTTTATTCTCTCTCTCTTCAGCTATAAACACTCGTCCCCTCAGCAGTCTCTCTTTATTCTCTCTCTCTTCAGCTATAAACACTCGTCCCCTCAGCAGTCTCTCTTTATTCTCTCTCTCTTCAGCTATAAACACTCGTCCCCTCAGCAGTCTCTCTTTATTCTCTCTCTTCAGCTATAAACACTCGTCCCCTCAGCAGTCTCTCTTTATTCTCTCTCTTCAGCTATAAACACTCGTCCCCTCAGCAGTCTCTCTTTATTCTCTCTCTTCAGCTATAAACACTCGTCCGCTCAGCAGTCTCTCTTTATTCTCTCTCTTCAGCTATAAACACTCGTCCCCTCAGCAGTCTCTCTTTATTCTCTCTCTTCAGCTATAAACACTCGTCCCCTCAGCAGTCAGTCTTTATTCTCTCTCTCTTCAGCTATAAACACTCGTCCCCTCAGCAGTCTCTCTTTATTCTCTCTCTTCAGCTATAAACACTCGTCCCCTCAGCAGTATCTCTTTATTCTCTCTCTCTTCAGCTATAAACACTCGTCCCCTCAGCAGTCTCTCTTTATTCTCTCTCTCTTCAGCTATAAACACTCGTCCCCTCAGCAGTCTCTCTTTATTCTCTCTCTCTTCAGCTATAAACACTCGTCCCCTCAGCAGTCTCTCTTTATTCTCTCTCTCTTCAGCTATAAACACTCGTCCCCTCAGCAGTCTCTCTTTATTCTCTCTCTCTTCAGCTATAAACACTCGTCCCCTCAGCAGTCTCTCTTTATTCTCTCTCTCTTCAGCTATAAACACTCGTCCCCTCAGCAGTCTCTCTTTATTCTCTCTCTTCAGCTATAAACACTCGTCCCCTCAGCAGTCTCTCTTTATTCTCTCTCTTCAGCTATAAACACTCGTCCCCTCAGCAGTCTCTCTTTATTCTCTCTCTCTTCAGCTATAAACACTCGTCCCCTCAGCAGTATCTCTTTATTCTCTCTCTCTTCAGCTATAAACACTCGTCCCCTCAGCAGTCTCTCTTTATTCTCTCTCTCTTCAGCTATAAACACTCGTCCCCTCAGCAGTCTCTCTTTATTCTCTCTCTCTTCAGCTATAAACACTCGTCCCCTCAGCAGTCTCTCTTTATTCTCTCTCTCTTCAGCTATAAACACTCGTCCCCTCAGCAGTCTCTCTTTATTCTCTCTCTCTTCAGCTATAAACACTCGTCCCCTCAGCAGTCTCTCTTTATTCTCTCTCTCTTCAGCTATAAACACTCGTCCCCTCAGCAGTCTCTCTTTATTCTCTCTCTCTTCAGCTATAAACACTCGTCCCCTCAGCAGTCTCTCTTTATTCTCTCTCTCTTCAGCTATAAACACTCGTCCCCTCAGCAGTCTCTCTTTATTCTCTCTCTCTTCAGCTATAAACACTCGTCCCCTCAGCAGTCTCTCTTTATTCTCTCTCTCTCTTCAGCTATAAACACTCGTCCCCTCAGCAGTCTCTCTTTATTCTCTCTCTCTTCAGCTATAAACACTCGTCCCCTCAGCAGTCTCTCTTTATTCTCTCTCTCTCTTCAGCTATAAACACTCGTCCCCTCAGCAGTCTCTCTTTATTCTCTCTCTCTTCAGCTATAAACACTCGTCCCCTCAGCAGTCTCTCTTTATTCTCTCTCTCTCTTCAGCTATAAACACTCATCCCCTCAGCAGTCTCTCTTTATTCTCTCTCTCTTCAGCTATAAACACTCGTCCCCTCAGCAGTCTCTCCTTATTCTCTCTCTCTTCAGCTATAAACACTCGTCCCCTCAGCAGTCTCTCTTTATTCTCTCTCTCTCTCTTCAGCTATAAACACTCGTCCCCTCAGCAGTCTCTCTTTATTCTCTCTCTCTTCAGCTATAAACACTCGTCCCCTCAGCAGTCTCTCTTTATTCTCTCTCTCTTCAGCTATAAACACTCGTCCCCTCAGCAGTCTCTCTTTATTTTCTCTCTCTCTTCAGCTATAAACACTCGTCCCCTCAGCAGTCTCTCTTTATTCTCTCTCTCTTCAGCTATAAACACTCGTCCCCTCAGCAGTCTCTCTTTATTCTCTCTCTCTCTTCAGCTATAAACACTCGTCCCCTCAGCAGTCTCTCTTTATTCTCTCTCTCTCTTCAGCTATAAACACTCGTCCCCTCAGCAGTCTCTCTTTATTCTCTCTCTGTAAACTCTGACAGCAAAAACATGTTTATTTTTATTAATCTGTTTATTATCAGTGGAGTGTGTGCTGTACATGTTCCTGTGTTGAGCTGAAAACGATAAGGTATCAGAGCTGCTGTTAGAGAGAATCAACACCAGATCCACCAATCAGAGAACAGAACTCAGCTCAGTGTGTTTAATGTGATTTGTTCCATCATTTTGGGTGTGGCTTGGTTGTGAGAGAACCTGTGGGCTCTCTGTGTTCTCGCTGGTGTTTATTCAGAGCAGGAAGTTCTGCACTCGTCTATTTGTTTTTGTCAGGAGTCATGGAAGGAGTTTATAAATCCCACACACACACACGGATGTTTAGCAGTGAAGCTTCCAGCGTTTCTCTTCTCGCTGAGCTGCTTCACACACACTCTGAGACGCTTCACACATTCTGAGATGCTTCACACACACTCTGAGACACTTCACACACACACTCTGAGATGTTTCACACACACCTGACTGTATGTAACATTGAATTAATTTCCTGCAGACAGAATGATGATGTTTGTAATGTTATGTGACTGTATTGTAATAAACACTGTGGTGTTAGTGTTTAATTCACTGAGAAGATTTTTAACCTTTCACATCAGATTTAAAACTTTTGAAAAACTTTCCCAAACACACACACACGCACAAAACACACACACACACACACACACACACACACACACACACACACAGAGTGTATCACTTCATAATGCTTCATGACCTGATATCTGAAAGATTTCTAATTAATTACTTCAACACTGTCATGGAATTATGATGTGAAAAGGAAGTAGAATCTTCATGTGATTGTTTTGTGTCTGATTGATGGAGAGCTGTCTTAATAAACTCCTCGTTAATAAACATCTCGTTAATAAACCCTGAGTTAATAAACCCTGTGTTAATAAACTCCTCGTTAATAAACCCTGAGTTAATAAACTCCTCGTTAATAAACCCTGAGTTAATAAACCCTGAGTTAATAAACTCCTCGTTAATAAACATCTCGTTAATAAACCCTGAGTTAATAAACCCTGTGTTAATAAACTCCTCGTTAATAAACCCTGAGTTAATAAACCCTGTGTTAATAAACTCCTCGTTAATAAACCCTGAGTTAATAAACCCTGTGTTAATAAACTCCTCGTTAATAAACCCTGAGTTAATAAACTCCTCGTTAATAAACCCTGAGTTAATAAACCCTGAGTTAATAAACTCCTCGTTAATAAACCCTGATGTTAATAAACCCTGAGTTAATAAACTCCTCGTTAATAAACCCTGAGTTAATAAACTCCTCGTTAATAAACCCTGAGTTAATAAACCCTGAGTTAATAAACCCTGCGTTAATAAACCCTGTGTTAATAAACTCCTCGTTAATAAACCCTGAGTTAATAAACTCCTCGTTAATAAACCCTGTGTTAATAAACCCTGTGTTAATAAACTCCTCGTTAATAAACCGAGTTAATAAACTCCTCGTTAATAAACCCTGAGTTAATAAACTCCTCATTAATAAACTCCTTGTTAATAAACCCTGTGTTAATAAACTCCTCGTTAATAAACCCTGAGTTAATAAACTCCTCATTAATAAACTCCTTGTTAATAAACCCTGTGTTAATAAACTCCTCGTTAATAAACTCTTCGTTAATAAACTCCTCGTTAATAAACCCTGTGTTAATAAACCCTGTGTTAATAAACCCTGTGTTAATAAACTCCTCGTTAATAAACACTGTGTTAATAAACTTTTCATTAATAACTCCTCGTTAATAAACCCTGAGTTAATAAACTCCTCGTTAACAAACCCTGTGTTAATAAACTCCTCGTTAATAAACCCTGAGTTAATAAACCCTGTGTTAATAAACCCTGTGTTAATAAACTCCTCGTTAATAAACTCCTCGTTAATAAACTCCTCGTTAATAAACCCTGTGTTAATAAACTCCTCGTTAATAAACCCTGTGTTAATAAACCCTGTGTTAATAAACTCCTCGTTAATAAACTCCTCGTTAATAAACTCCTCGTTAATAAACCCTGAGTTAATAAACTCCTCGTTAATAAACCCTGAGTTAATAAACCCTGTGTTAATAAACCCTGTGTTAATAAACTCCTCGTTAATAAACCCTGTGTTAATAAACTCTGAGTTAATAAACTCCTCGTTAATAAACCCTGAGTTAATAAACTCCTCGTTAATAAACCCTGTGTTAATAAACTCCTCGTTAATAAACTAATAAACTCTTCGTTAATAAATCCTGAGTTAATAAATCCTGTGTTAATAAACTCTTCGTTAAGAAACTCCTCGTTAATAAACTCCTCGTTAATAAACCCTGTGTTAATAAACTCCTCGTTAATAAACTCCTCGTTAATAAACCCTGTGTTAATAAACCCTGTGTTAATAAACTCCTCGTTAATAAACTCCTCGTTAATAAATCCTGAGTTAATAAACTCTTCGTTAATAAACTCCTCGTTAATAAACTCCTCGTTAATAAACTCCTCGTTAATAAACCCTGTGTTAATAAACCCTGTGTTAATAAACTCCTCGTTAATAAACTCCTCGTTAATAAACCCTGAGTTAATAAACCCTGAGTTAATAAACTCCTCGTTAATAAACCCTGTGTTAATAAACTCCTCGTTAATAAACTCCTCGTTAATAAACCCTGAGTTAATAAACTCCTCGTTAATAAACCCTGTGTTAATAAACCCCTCGTTAATAAACTCCTCGTTAATAAACCCTGTGTTAATAAACTCCTCGTTAATAACTTCTCATTAATAAACCCTGAGTTAATAAACTCCTCGTTAACAAACCCTGTGTTAACAAACCCTGTGTTAATAAACCCTGAGTTGAGAATAAATGACAATAAAAGGAGAATAAAGTGAGATCACACCAATTGTTTTCTCAAGCTTATTTTTTTCCCATTCAAACTAATATTGCAATATCAACATCAGCACAATGACTTTAACCAGTTTTTTTCAGTGCTATTTCACCTTCATCCTCATCCTCATCTTCCTCTCAGTATACACATTTCACACATTTCATTTTGATGCATATTTAAATGAGCTGGATGGCATATTAACATGAACAAGTACTACACCAGTGAGGAGACTGAAGATACACCACTAATCATCATCATCATCATCATCATCATCATCATCATCATCCCCCAGCACGTCCTGTGGCGCGCTCTGAGCGCGCCTGGCTTCCTCTTCATGACGATCAACATCCGAAACAAAAGATAAGGACATTTCCACGGCGAGTGTTTCAGTTGCGTCTCTACGCGACACGGCGGTACAACGAGGAGAGAAAATCATCTGTAAATTATAGCATCATGTACAAATCTCAGGTGTTTATACAGGAATATGGTACAGAGATGTTCCATTGCAGTCCAAACCAAAAGTAACACAACGATGGCTGCTATAGTGTAGCGTAACCTTATCGAGGACTTTTTTTCTTAAATCTTTGTTATTTTTTTTTGCTGTTTTAACGTTTTACACGTAAATGACGACTACAATATTCTTTTGGTGTTTTTCAAACACTTGCATTTTTTTCTTCACTTTTTGTCTACATATTAACACAATTCATACACTGGATAGAATAAAGAGGATCTCCTTTAAACATTTTCCCCAACACATCAGCATGTGTGTGTGTGTGTGTGTATGTGTGTGTGTGTGTAGATGTTTATCAGGCTGGACAGTTTAATACAAACTTTGTAAAAGCTGGTGTTTCTCTTCTTTATCCTGTTTTTATATTATTATTATTTTATCTATTTATTTCAATTTTATTATATTAATTTTTACATATGGTTAAACTCTTCACTTACTATTTTTATTCCTGAAACCGGATATTTTATTGCTGTGTTCATGACAACTGGGAATTCGGGGTTATTTTCTTTCATGCTCAGCTGAAAACCTCTGACAATTTCTAAAAAATGCTCCAGAAATAAAAACTGTTCGGTTTTTCTTTTAATTATTTTAGCGATTTATCAGAGCTGTACACTGCAGCCTTCGGTAACTCACTAATATATTAATAGCTTTGGGAAAAAAGCACATGAAATCATTCCAGTAAAGTAAACCCTGTCTAAAATTGTACTTTTTGAGTGAATAAAGAGGAACACGGAGATGTACATGAAGAGGAAATTCTCTTCATTAATAACACATTAATAATCATTTTTGTGTAAAAGGAGTTATAGATTTATTTACTGATCTAAAGCATCTCTAGAAATAGAATAAATAAAATCTAGGAATCGAGATTGTTCTTGAGATTTGGATTTCAGTCTCAGACTCTGGAGCTGTAGAATTATTCGTAGTAATATTATTAGTAATATTAGTAATATTTTTTGCGCATGTACAGTGATTTTATTACAGGTTTATAACTGTGTGTGTATCTGTTACGACTTGTGTTGTCTTGAGCGAGACATCTTTACGTCTCTCGTGTATCTGATGGTGTTTCCTGTCTCCACGTCTCGGTCATAAACGCAGCACCTTTCTCCTCTCAGCTCTCTGCAGATCAGATTTCTGCCTCATTCCTGATCTGATCTCCTGATCTAATCATGTCTGATATAAAACTGGAGCGTAGCTGTTCAGGTCAGTGGTTTAAATGCATCTGACGGAGATGTCCAGCACGAAGCAGCTTTACAGGAAGAAGTAACAGGAATAGGGGAAGTGTAGCTCAGTGGTGATGAAGTTAGACTGCTGATCAGAAGGTTGTGAGTTTAAACCCCAGGACCACCAAGATGCCTCCGCTGGGCCCCAGAGCGAGGCCCTGAACCCTCAACAGCTCAGTGGTATTAAATGAGATAAGGATAAGAGCATCTTCCAAACGCCATTAATGTAAGTAAATAGAATTGTGATGAATGATGCATGTGGACAAACTGCACAAAGTCCAAACATCAAAAATGAACATCATTTCCAGATAAAATGAGATAAGAGATAAAGTGATGCAGCACATTAAACTCCTTCAGATGCAAAACAGGTGATGCGTTCAGTCGAGTTTCCCTCACCGGCCTCCCAGAGCACGCTGAATAAATAAACCATCAACAGAGAGATGGAGGATAAAACAGACAGACACCGAGCACAGGACAACGACCGGGGGGTGGGGGGTTGGGGGATAGAGAGAGGGAGAGGGAGAGGGAGATAGACGTGGGGCTTAGAGAGAGGGGGAGGAGGGGTGGAGATAGATAGAGCGAGTGGGGGGGTAGAGAGTGGGAGAGGGAGAGAGAGGTGGGGTGGGAGAGGGAGGTTAGAGAGAGGAGGGGAGATAGATAGAGTGAGTGGGGGGGTAGAGAATGGGAGGGGGTGGAGAGAGGTGAGGTGGGAGAGGGAGGTTAGAGAGAGGAGGGGAGATAGATAGAGTGAGTGGGGGGGGTAGAGAGTGGGAGAGGGAGAGAGAGGTGGGGTGGGAGAGGGAGGTTAGAGAGAGGAGGGGAGATAGATAGAGCGAGTGGGGGGGTAGAGAATGGGAGGGGGTGGAGAGAGGTGAGGTGGGAGAGGGAGGTTAGAGAGAGGAGGGGAGATAGATAGAGCGAGTGGGGGGGTAGAGAATGGGAGGGGGTGGAGAGAGGTGAGGTGGGAGAGGGAGGTTAGAGAGAGGAGGGGAGATAGATAGAGGAGTGGGGGGTAGAGAATGGGAGGGGGTGGAGAGAGGTGAGGTGGGAGAGGGAGGTTAGAGAGAGGAGGGGAGATAGATAGAGGAGTGGGGGTAGAGAATGGGAGGGGGTGGAGAGAGGTGGGTGGGAGAGGGAGGTTAGAGAGAGGAGGGGAGATAGATAGAGTGAGTGGGGGGGTAGAGAATGGGAGGGGGGGAGAGAGGTGGGTGGGAGAGGGAGGTTAGAGAGAGGAGGGGAGATAGATAGAGTGAGTGGGGGGTAGAGAATGGGAGGGGGTGGAGAGAGGTGGGTGGGAGAGGGAGGTTAGAGAGAGGAGGGGAGATAGATAGAGTGAGTGGGGGGTAGAGAATGGGAGGGGGTGGAGAGAGGTGAGGTGGGAGAGGGAGGTTAGAGAGAGGAGGGGAGATAGATAGAGTGAGTGGGGGGGTAGAGAATGGGAGGGGGTGGAGAGAGGTGAGGTGGGAGAGGGAGGTTAGAGAGAGGAGGGGAGATAGATAGAGTGAGTGGGGGGGTAGAGAATGGGAGGGGGTGGAAGAGGGAGGGGGAGAGGGAGGTTGGAGGAGGGAGGATTGAGGGGGAGAGAGGGAGGTGGAGAGAGGGAGGTGAGAGGGAGGTTAGAGAGAGGAGGGGAGATAGATAGAGTGAGTGGGGGGGTAGAGAATGGGAGGGGGTGGACAGAGGGAGGGAGAGAGGGAGGTTGGGAGAGGGGGGATATAGAGAGGAAGAGAGAGGGTGGAAGGAGGGGAGGGAGAGAGGGATGGGGAGGAGGGGAAGGAGAGAGGGATGGGGAGCGTGGTGAGGGGGGTTGAGGGATATCCCCTTTTCAGGGCTGTGGCATAAGAACTGAAAATAACAGATAATAATAATTAATAATAATAATCTAGAAACGTAGCATGGAGATTGGTGTGTTTATGGTGTGTGTTTTGTAGCAAAAATAACTGGATGGCAGAAAACAGGAATAATGTCCTCTGTGTGTGTGTGTGTGTGTGTATGTGTGGTGTGTGTGTGTGTGTTTGTGTGTGTTGATATTCCTGTTTTCTCAAGTACTGCAAGAACATGGACATATGCTGCTCCCACACACAACACACACACACACACACACTGTGACGTTGCTACATAATGATTTTCTCAGAATGAACTGATTCTATTGATATGACGAACATGAAGCAGCAACTGCACAGTTTTCATATCAAACACACTGCAAAATGTTTCCCTGCACTTGCATATGTTTTTTGCGTGTGTGTGTGTGTGTGTGTGTGTGTGTGTGTGTGTGTGTGTGATATTGATATACATTATAATGCTTTATTATATAACACACACATCTCCCTCCCTCACACACTGCAGGCTTATATACTGTGTGAATTAAATGTTTATAAGCTTTACTAAGACTTTATTTTGTCTGTTTTAGGACGAGACTGCTTAGCGTTTTTGGGGGAAGTGTGTGTGTGTGTGTGTGTGTGTGTGTGTGTGTGTGTGTGTGTGTGTTTGTGTGTGTCACTCTGAAGTCTCGGGCTCTGTGCCGAACCGTTATAACGCAGCAATATTCTTCATCATTAGATTTCCTCCACGTAGTTGGCAGGGTACAATCCCGTCCGTCCGTTATCCAGACGTCCCCGACACCAGCCCTGATCATCCTCCTCCTCGATCTTCATCAGTTCGTCTCCTGAGGACACCAGACAATGAAAACCTCCATAAGGCTACATAAAGCCTGCATAAGCCCCATATAACAACTGCCAAAAACCAAAAGCTTCCTGCCAGCAGGCATCATAACAACTAAACAACACCTGACTGTAACTCAGTGTACGTTTGGTGACATAAACCTGACATAAACCTGACATAAACTGTAATAAAGTCTTCAGCTGTTAATGTCACTTGACATTTTGATATCAAGTGACATAAATACATGACATTTTACAAAAATTGAATTTGTAATTCAGTGTAATTTTGTGACAGAAACCTGACATTTCAAAAACTGCTTATGGAAATTCTGCTGTCAAGTGACAATGTTATAACATTTGTATAAGAACATTATAACAACAGACTATGTAGCTCAGTGTACTTTTGGTGACATAAACCTGACATACACCTACATCAACAGGTATAAATGCCTTGGCATGTTCATAAGGCTACTTAAAAGCTACTGAAGGTCTACTTGACAACTAACGTAAACCTACATAAACATTTATTAAGTCTAATTCCAATGTCAGCCTATTAATATTTTCAACACAAACCTGACATAAAAGCTTCAGCATGTTCGTAAAGCTACACAAAGCTTCAGCGTGTTCGTAAAGCTACACAAAGACTACATATGTAACCCTAACTGACATTTACCAACATTTAAACCTTCATAAACAGTTATAAAGTCTTCAGCTGTCCCTACAGCTCAATGTACCGGTGACATAAACCTCACATTCTCATAAACCTGACATTAGCCTACGTAAACAGTTACAAAGTCTTTAGCACGTTCTTAAGGCAGCATAAAGCCTACTTAATTCCCAGGTGATAGCTGACACAAACCAACATAAACATTCTTAAAGCCTTATTCCAGCAGTGTTGAAGAAGTCAGTTCTGATGTCTAGTGACGTACATAACGCTAACTGTGTAGTTAAGCGTACTTCTGATGATATAAACCTGACATTGACTCAACATTTATTAAGCTTCAGTGGTCATGTAGATGACTTTGGAGCTCATTTATGCTAGCAGTGAATTCACATCTTCATGTTTGTGATTGGCTGATCAGTTTGTCTAAGCCCCGCCCCTTTGATGCAGTCACTAGTGGTCATTTACATTCCTGATAAGAATAAACGCTAACTGGTTTCTACTGGTTTTGATTCACTGTTAGTCACAGCATGTCTGGTTGAAGCCCCCGTTTGGGCAGCAGGTGTCTGAGGACGGATCGTACCATCTGATGCCCGAGGGGTGAACCACAACAATCTCAGCTTCCTATTTGTTTTCAGTGCTGAGTCTGACCTCTGTGTATCAGAAAACCCTCCACTACACCAAAACAAAGCGCTGTTTAAAGGTGAGGTTGTGTGTTTAAACGTGAGGTTGTGTGCTTGAAGGTGAGGTTGTGTGTTTAAAGGTGAGGTTTTGAATTTAAAGGTGAGGTTGTGTGTTTCAAGGTGAGGTTGTGTGTTTAAAGGTGAGGTTGTGTGTTTAAAGGTGAGGTTTTGGGTTTAAAGGTGAGGTTTTGAATTTAAAGGTGAGGTTGTGTGTTTCAAGGTGAGGTTGTGTGTTTAAAGGTGAGGTTGTGTGTTTAAAGGTGAGGTTTTGGGTTTAAAGGTGAGGTTTTGAATTTAAAGGTGAGGTTGTGTGTTTCAAGGTGAGGTTGTGTGTTTAAAGGTGAGGTTGTGTGTTTAAAGGTGAGGTTTTGGGGTTTAAAGGTGAGGTTTTGAATTTAAAGGTGAGGTTTGTGTGTTTCAAAAAAAAAGGTGAGGTTGTGTGTTTAAAGGTGAGGTTTGTGTGTTTAAAGGTGAGGTTTTGGGTTTAAAGGTGAGGTTTTGAATTTAAAGGTGAGGTTGTGGTGGGTTTAAAGGTGAGGTTTTGGGTTTAAAGGTGAGGTTTTGAATTTAAAGGTGAGGTTTTGGGTTTAAAGGTCAGGTTTTGAATTTAAAGGTGAGGTTTTGGGTTTAAAAGTCAGGTTTTGAATTTAAAGGTCAGGTTTTGAATTTAAAGGTGAGGTTTTGAATTTAAAGGTGAGGTTGTGTGTTTAAAGGTGAGGTTTTGGGTTTAAAGGTGAGGTTTTGAATTTAAAGGTGAGGTTGTGTGTTTAAAGGTGAGGTTTTGAATTTAAAGGTGAGGTTTTGGGTTTAAAGGTGAGGTTTTGGGTTTAAAGGTGAGGTTTTGAATTTAAAGGTGAGGTTGTGTGTTTAAAGGTGAGGTTTTGAATTTAAAGGTGAGGTTTTGGGTTTAAAGGTCAGGTTTTGAATTTAAAGGTGAGGTTTTGGGTTTAAAGGTCAGGTTTTGAATTTAAAGGTCAGGTTTTGAATTTAAAGGTGAGGTTTTGAATTTAACTGGGAGGTTGTGTGTTTAAAGGTGAGGTTTTGGGTTTAAAGGTGAGGTTTTGGGTTTAAAGGTGAGGTTTTGAATTTAAAGGTCAGGTTTTGAATTTAAAGGTGAGGTTTTGAATTTAATGGGGAGGTTGTGTGTTTAAAGGTGATGGAAAGTTTCTACTCAAGAACAACCTCAGAGATGTGAACTCCACGCAGGTGAGATTAATAACCTGAATGTGGAGAAAATCCACTGAAGCAGCAGCTGAACTGCGTAACTGGGCTTTGATGGTCAGGACACCTTCCTCACATAAACACTGACCTCACTGTTGGACACACGGAAGTGTCTGTTGTTGAGATTTGTATCTAGATTAGTTTTATTGATGACATATCATGTTGGTGATGCAGACGATTAGCATTAGCGATGCTCCATACCTGCTTTGAAGCTGAGCTCATCTTGTTCCTGTCCTTCATAATCATACAGCGCTCGCACTCTCACTCCTCCTCTGCCAGAGTCGTCCTCGAAGGAGTTCCCGCCACCATTAGTCTCATTTCCTGAATAACCGGCAGGCTGCTCGTCATCAGACCATTCTGTAGAGTACGCCTGGTTCTTATCGTAGCTGCTGACACTGGAAAAAACAACATCAGATACAGAAGTTCCCGAATCATGATGAAACTGTGAGGAACATCTGGAGGAGCTGAGGGATGAGTGTCGAGCTGCAGGTCACTAACACGGAGAAGGTTCTGGATGGATGGATGGATGGATGGATGGATGGATGGATGGATGGATGGATGGATGGATGGATGGGTGGAGGGATGGGTGGAGGGATGGGTGGATGGGTGGAGGGATGGATGGGTGGAGGGATGGATGGGTGGATGGGTGGAGGGATGGATGGGTGGAGGGGTGGAGGGATGGATGGATGGATGGATGGATGGATGGATGGATGGATGGATGGTTGTTGACGGATGGATGGATGGATGGATGGATGAGTGGACAGAAGGACAGAGGGATGGATGGTTGAATGGGTGGACGGATGGATGGGTGGATGGATGGATGAGTGGACAGAAGGATGGAGGAATGGCGGGATGGATGAATGGGTGGACGGACGGATGGGTAGATGGATGGATGGATGGATGGATGGGTGGATGGATGGATGGGTGGAGGGAGGGACGGACGGATGGGTGGAGGGAGGGACGGACGGGTGGCTGGAGGAATGGATGGATGGATGGATGGATGGATAGATGGATGGATGAGTGGACAGAAGGAAGGAAAGATGGATGGATGCATGGATGGGTAGATGGATGGATGGGTGAATGGGTAGAGGGAGGGAGGTATGGATGGGTGGATGGGTGGAGGGATGGGTGGATGGGTGGCTGGATGAGTGGACAGAAGGAAGGAGAGATGGTTGGATGGATGGGTGGCTGGAGGGATGCATGGATGGATGGATGGAGGGATGGTGGTGTAGGAGAGTGGACGTGTCCTGACCTGCCGCGGTCTCCTGGCTGTCCTCCGTGCTCTGTACTGGGCGTGGCAGGAGCAGCTCCGTCCGGCTTCTTCTTCTCTCGCTTGGCCA
>JAUCMX010000017.1:23865113-23880113 GCA_033459395.1 Hemibagrus guttatus
AGACAATAAGAAGTGATCTCGTACCTCTTTGAGTTTCTTGGCCCATGGTTTCTGAGCTTTCTTGAAACCTTCTTCTGCCTCTTTGGCCTCCTTGAAGCCGCCGATCATCTGTTTATGGTAGGAGTCTTTCTGCCAGTTCTTCACCTTCTCCACGTCCTCGTTCAGCAGGCCGTTCTTCACCTCCTGATGGAGCTCGCTCACTTTATCTGACTCAGTCATCACAGCCAGCCAGGCTCGCTCCACAGAACCGTACTGAGGTCCTGCAATGACACACACCATCAATACAACACAGAACCAGCACTGACACTCATCACACTCATCACACAGCGAAGGAAAGGAAGATCCAGAGACCTTTATTGTTATGTAATCTCCTTCCTGTGCACATGTCCACTTTACACATATAATGTGACAACTGCTGAGATTATTAATGCCATTCCATGGTGAAGGTGATGAAGCTTTCTCAGTAACACAATTGAACAACAATCCAAAAACCAAAGAGCTCCAGCAAAATCCTAGATGATGGAACTGTCAGTAAAACTGGTTAATGTTCATGTACAGGAGAACCACACAAGATCTCACACCATGCTCTCAGACCTGATGATAGGAGAGAAAGCAGCAGGAACAACAGATACACAGAGAACAAGAAACTACACACTGCACCACAATCACCACTGATCCAAAGTTGCTAAATGCTTGTGGAACAATATACTCAGGTCAGAAGATCCACAAACAGAACTCTGGCAGTAGTTCAGATCTCCAGGTCTGGAGAAAGAAGAGTTGTGTGTATGAGTCCAGAAACACCAAGAATACCAGGAACACCAGGAACACCAAGAATAACAAGAACACCAGGAACACCAGGGACACCAGGGACACCAGGGACACCAAGAACACCAGGGACACCAAGAACAGCAGGAACACCAGGGACACTAAGAACTCCAGAAACACCAAGAATAGCAGGAACAGCAAGAACACCAGGAACAGTAGAAACAAGAAGAACACCAGGAACACCAAGAACACCAGAAACAGAAGGAACACCAAGAACACCAGGAACACCAGGAAAAAGAAGAACACCAGGAATACTAAGAACACCAGGAACACAGAGACACCAGGAACACCAAAAACAACAAGAACTCTAAGAACACTAGAAACAACAAGAACACCAAGAACACCAGGAACAGCAGGAACACCAGGAACAGCAAGAACACCAAGAACAAGAAAAACACCAGGAATACCAAGAACAGCAAGAACACCAGAAACAGCAAGAACACCAAGAACAAGAAAAACACCAGGAACAGCAGGAACAACAGGAACACCAAGAAGACCAGAAACACCAGAAACAGCAAGAACACCAAGAAGACCAGAAACACCAGGAACAGCAGGAACACCAGAAACAGCAAAAACACCAGGAACACAAAGAACAGCAGGAACAGCAAGAACACCAGGAACAAGAAAAACACCAGGAATACCAAGAATACCAAGAACAGCAGAAACTCCAGGAACAGCAGGAACACAGA
This sequence comes from Hemibagrus guttatus, assembly GCA_033459395.1. Lineage (NCBI taxonomy): Eukaryota > Metazoa > Chordata > Actinopteri > Siluriformes > Bagridae > Hemibagrus > Hemibagrus guttatus. The sequence continues at coordinate 23,866,628 of JAUCMX010000017.1, forward strand.
AACACCAGGGACACCAGAAACACCAGGGACACCAGAAACACCAGAGCCCCAGTGAAGCATGGTGATGGTTGCATCAGGACATGGAGTTGCTTCTCTGCATGCAGGACTGAGGTTTCACATGGAAGGAAACATGAACAGAGATTTAGTGGGACACATTAGAGAAGATTTTATTCTCAGTCTCATTTTCCAAGAACCTGAATCTGGAGAGAAGATGAGAAGATGTTTCAACAAGACAACAATCCAAAACACAACTAAAGAGAAGGAGAAGGTTTTTTTGTCTCCTGGCTTTATTTATGAAGGATTTTGAAATTGAAACTTCTTCAGAGGAATCTTCATGACCTCAGAGAGATGAAGATTGAACCACAAAACAAATGACTTCTTACTGTAGACATCTCGAAGATCTAATTCCCAACAACTGCTCTGCAACATGGATCTAAAGCTGGACATGTGTGAGGTCTGAATTCTTTTGATCTTTATTAAAGTTTAATCTTATTAGTACCCAGTGAGTGGACATTAGGTGTGTACATGTGATGTGGATAAACACACTGAAAGACTTAAACAGTGAACTTCAGCGTGTTAAACACCATGAGCTTAAGCTGATGGACCTACAGTGGAACAGTTTGATCTTCTGACCTTTCTCGATCAGCTGTCTCCATCTCTTTGACCACTCAGTGAGCTGCTGACTGTAGCCCTTCTCGATCTTGGCACGTTCCTGAAGGCAGTTCATGAGATCATTGCAGAGACGATGACCATCATCAATTCTCTTCACGGCACGTTTGTAGTTCCCCACCTGTGAAGAAGAGGAGAAGGTGATGTTAGGAAAAGGCTGGAGGCTGGAGGTCACTGTAATGTCCCTAACATGCCTTATAAGGAGCTTTTCTTTCTAATTGCTCTTTTTAGTGGTCGTTGGTCCGAATGATTTCGGGTCTGATCTTCTGAGGACTGAAATCTGATTTTACACTTAAGTGGAATACTCCAGGGTTCCTCGAGGGTTCTCAGGATGTTTAATGATTATAGCTTTCTAAAGGATTCCACATGGAATCATTTCTAAAAGGGAAACCCTTTCATGAGACAAACCAAAGAGGTTCTGCTTCAGAATCTGTTTTGGAGTTGATACAGAACCTTTGCACGTTCCTCCAGAGTGACTAAGAACTTTTGCTTAGTCACACTGGAGAAACCTGCAAAGGTTCTTCGGAACAGATTCTGAAGCAGAACCTCTTTGGTTTGACTACTGATGGCCTGCATGAGTTATAGCAGGGTTCCCCCCAGAAAGATCCCATGCTCCTTCAGGCTGGGTAACTGCAGAACCTTTATGACGGTTCTTTATGTAGGACACACACAGCAGAGTTCATGGCAGCAGAAATAAAAATAGATGTAACAAGATGGTAAATTCCTCTCGCAAAATATTAAATAAGAGTTCCACAAGATGGCTTTGATTTCTGATGGTTCTTCTTATCCTTTAAAGGTTCCTCCAAATGACCAAGGTCTTTGGGGTGCTAGATGGAACCCTGTGTTCAGGAGAACCTCAGAGCCTGTAAGCCTCAGAGCCACAACCTCTCTCCAGACTCTCCATGATTTTACTGTCTGAAATCTGCTATCTGATGTTCTTGAGTGCTTGAGTGAATTCTCTGAATGGGAGAGGGGTAACTCTGTGTGAAAAAAGGTTCTCAAAGCTTTCTGGACAGTTCTACCTTTCTCTCCAACACATCAGAATCAGATCCTGGGTATTAGAGTACCGGATCCCTGAGTGGAACAGGAAGTGGGAAATGATTTCTAACAGCTTCAGTGTGTTTATCCTGCAAAGTGTCCAAAATCTAACAGATTCCATGTAAATGGTGTGTTCTGTATGTCATGTGGTTTTATTCTGCTCCTGCAGGGGGCGAGAGAGAGACACACGGCAGGAGAGAGAGAGGAGTGTGTTATAGCAGCTCAGCTCGTGCCTGTGCATGTGGAGTTATGCAATGACGCTCACAGACATGTCACCGTGTGTGTGTGTGTGTGTGTGTGTGTTCCAGCTCTGCTTGCATTAATCCTCTTCTTCATGATTGCACCACTCGACTCCCACAGACACTCTGACAACCTCAGCCAAGAAATGCAGTGTGTATACAGAGATGTAGAGGATTCAAACAGGGGGCGCTGTGGAGCACAGATACACCAGTTCTTCACCTGCTCTTGCATTTAATTCACAAATTATACACATATTATACATATACATATTATACACATATTTTTTGCAGTAAATATAAATACATAGTGCTCTCTAGAATGTCAAAACAGATTCATCTGCACACTCATGCTCGCAAATCAACTCCAAAGCTTCTGCACCCGCTGCACAACATAGTGATGGCATGTGAGCTGAGATCAACCTGACTGAGGACCTCAGAGATGAAACCAGGACTTCAGCTGAAAATTCACCTCTCAGGTACAAGCCATGGAAACATCAGGATGTGGACAGTATAAACTGGAAAGTGTCTGTGCTCCAGTGCTGAATGATAACAAGACCCTAAAGGCCCTAAATGTTGGATGACCTGGAAGGTTAAAGTCAGAATTTGCGAGTCATTAGAATTCTGAAAGGGCTCAAGGGGGCACAGGTCGCTAAATTTATGGAAGTTTTCTTTAATAAGATGTTGGATATTGCGATGCTGGAGAATTGACCCTTGCTGGATGGGGGGGGGGGGGGAGGGTCTCTATTCTGTGGGATGCTACTTCTGTATATTCTGCTTTTGGGTCATTCAACAATGTGAGGGTCCTGTTATATTTATTTCACATATTTATGCACTCTGTCACCGGTTTGACTAAAATAATTCTTCTTTTTCTGACAAATGTAGAGGAGCAGATGTCCAATAATTCCAATAATCAATTACTTCTTAATACTGGCTTTGCGCCCAAATCTGTTAAGCGGATATCAAACCCCTGATTTAAAAAGGGTTCTGATCAGGGTTGTGTCTCCTTTCTGGTGTGACCTCAGTGCAGCTTTGACCACATCACTGACCACACTATTCTACTTGATAGACTAGAACATGTTGTTGGTGTTGAAGGAACAGCCCTCTCAGTGTGTAGATCTAAATGGTGACTTCTCTATGCATACTAAGATTATGTTTGGTGTTCCACAAGGTTCTGTCTTAGGCCCACTGCTTTTCTCCTTATATATGCTACCCCTTGGTGCAATTATTCGTAAACATGGTATTAGCTTCCACTGTTATGCGGATGACACACAGCTGTATGTTTCAGCTAAGTCAGATGAGAGACACCAGATTATTAAGATTGAATAATGTGTAAAGGACATTAGACAGTGGACGGTCACTAACTTTCTCCTGCTTAACTCTGACAGACAGAGGCGCTTGTACTAGGACCACATGCATCTAGAAGTAAGCTTTCTGAACCACAACTGATGGAATGATTTAACCAAATAAAAAGAATTGTTTATCATAATGTAAATAATATTCAGTTTGCTGGATTTTTTTTATGAGAGAAACATGGGCTTGTTGTGTTCCTGTGAGAAATGCTGAGGTATTAAATCTGAGGTGCTTGCTGAATGTTAATAAAACTTCCTGAGCTAAGGCAAGATCGATGGTGAAGATCCCTGTGAGTCAGATTTTTACAAAACTGCAGAGCTAATAGATTAAAATACACACAGCGCAGCTGAGAGAAATAAAACCCCTCTTTTCATTTCAGACTATCGCTCACAACATACTGCACACGAGCAGCGCTTTTATTTCCTCACTTCTATTTCTGGAGCTCAGTGTGGTGCAGGTTTGTTTATTAGCTGCTGTGGCGCTGGGGGTCACTGTGTGGGCGTTCACCAGGAGAGAGAGATCAGCAAGGCCGAGGTTCTGATGAGTCACAGCCAAGATGAATCCCTCACTCATCACCACACCACTCACAGTAAACACAACCAGACACGCTGGAGCTGTAGATCAGACTTCTGCACTCTGATTGGTGGATCAGGTGTTGATTAATTCTGATTGGTGGATCAGGTGTTGATTAATTCTCTCTAACAGCAGCTCTGACCATACCACAGCTTTATATTAATGCACTCGCTCTGATACCTTATTGTTTCCATAGCAACAGCTCATTCACAGCGATGTGTACAGCTCACACTCCACATAAACATGAGGAGAAATGGGTGTGTGTGTGTGTGTGTGTGTGTGTGTGTGCGTGTATGTGTGTGTGTGTGTGTGTGTGTGTGTGTGTGTGTGATGTGTGTACGGAGTCTCCAGTGTCAGTGCTGTGTATCAGTAAGAGATGAAGCTGGAGCATGAAGTTCTCCACATCTTCAGGACAGAGGAGTTTACATGTCTGTGTGTTTCTCAGTAACATGAACAGCTGAGACTGCTGAGGGGACGAATGTTTATAGCTGAAGAGAGAGAGGATAAAGAGAGATTGCTGAGGGGACGAGTGTTTATAGCTGAAGAGAGAGAGAATAAAGAGAGACTGCTGAGGGGACGAGTGTTTATAGCTGAAGAGAGAGAGAATAAAGAGAGACTGCTGAGGGGACGAGTGTTTATAGCTGAAGAGAGAGAGAATAAAGAGAGACTGCTGAGGGGACGAGTGTTTATAGCTAAAGAGAGAGAGAGAGAATAAAGAGAGACTGCTGAGGGGACGAGTGTTTATAGCTGAAGAGAGAGAGAGAGAACAAAGGGAGACCGCTGAGGGGACGAGTGTTTATAGCTGAAGAGAGAGAGAATAAAGAGAGACTGCTGAGGGGACGAGTGTTTATAGCTGAAGAGAGAGAGAAAATAAAGAGAGACTGCTGAGGGGACGAGTGTTTATAAATGAAGAGAGAGAATAAAGAGATACTGCTGAGGGGACGAGTGTTTATAGCTGAAAAGAGAGAATAAAGAGATACTGCTGAGGGGACGAGTGTTTATAGCTGAAGAGAGAGAGAATAAAGAGAGACTGCTGAGGGGACAAGTGTTTATAGCTGAAGCGAGAGAGAATAAAGAGAGACTGCTGAGGGGACGAATGTTTATAAATGAAGAGAGAGAATAAAGAGATACTCCTGAGAGGACGAGTGTTTATAGCTGAAGAGAGAGAGAATAAAGAGAGACTGCTGAGGGGACGAGTGTTTATAGCTGAAGAGAGAGAGAATAAAGAGAAACTGCTGAGGGGACGAGTGTTTATAGCTGAAGAGAGAGAGAATAAAGAGAGACTGCTGAGGGGACGAGTGTTTATAACTGAAGAGAGAGAGAGAATAAAGAGAGACTGCTGAGGGGACGAGTGTTTATAGCTAAAGAGAGAGAGAGAGAATAAAGAGAGACTGCTGAGAGGACGAGTATTTATAGCTGAAGAGAGAGAGAATAAAGAGAGACTGCTGAGGGGACGAGTGTTTATAGCTAAAGAGAGAGAGAGAGAATAAAGAGAGACTGCTGAGGGGACGAGTGTTTATAGCTGAAGAGAGAGAGAATAAAGAGAGACTGCTGAGGGGACGAGTGTTTATAGCTGAAGTGAGAAAGAAAATAAAGAGAGACTGCTGAGGGGATGAGTACTTATAGCTGATGAGACAGAATAACGAGAGACTGCTGAGGGGACGAGTGTTTATAGCTGAAGAGAGAGAGAGAATACAGAGAGACTGGTGAGGGGATGAGTGTTTATAGCTGAAGAGAGAGAGAATAAAGAGAGACTTCTGAGGGGACGAGTGTTTATATCTGAAAAGAGAGAATAAAGAGATACTGCTGAGGGGACGAGTGTTTATAGCTGAAGAGAGAGAGAATAAAGAGAGACTGCTGAGGGGACGAGTTTTTATAGCTGAAGCGAGAGAGAATAAAGAGAGACTGCTGAGGGGACGAGTGTTTATAAATGAAGAGAGAGAATAAAGAGATACTGCTGAGGGGACGAGTGTTTATAGCTGAAGAGAGAGAGAGAATAAAGAGAGACTGCTGAGGGGACGAGTGTTTATAGCTGAAGAGAGAGAGAATAAAGAGAGACTGCTGAGGGGACGAGTGTTTATAAATGAAGAGAGAGAATAAAGAGATACTGCTGAGGGGACGAGTGTTTATAGCTGAAGAGAGAGAGAAAATAAAGAGAGACTGCTGAGGGGACGAGTGTTTATAAATGAAGAGAGAGAATAAAGAGATACTGCTGAGGGGACGAGTGTTTATAGCTGAAGAGAGAGAGAATAAAGAGAGACTGCTGAGGGGACGAGTGTTTATAGCTGAAGAGAGAGAGAGAATAAAGAGAGACTGCTGAAGGGACGAGTGTTTATAGCTGAAGAGAGAGAGAATAAAGAGAGACTGCTGAGGGGACGAGTGTTTATAAATGAAGAGAGAGAATAAAGAGATACTGCTGAGGGGACGAGTGTTTATAGCTGAAGAGAGAGAGAATAAAGAGAGACTGCTGAGGGGACGAGTGTTTATAGCTGAAGAGAGAGAGAGAATAAAGAGAGACTTCTGAGGGAACGAGGGTTTATAGCTGAAGAGAGAGAGAATAAAGAGAGACTTCTGAGGGGACGAGTGTTTAAAGCTGAAAAAAGAGAGAATAAAGAGAGACTGCTGAGGGGACGAGTGTTTATAGCTGAAGAGAGAGAGAAAATAAAGAGAGACTGCTGAAGGGACGAGTGTTTATAGCTGAAGAGAGAGAGGATAAAGAGAGACTGCTGAGGGGACGAGTGTTTATACTGAAGAGAGAGAGGATAAAGAGAGATTGCTGAGGGGACGAGTGTTTATAGCTGAAGAGAGAGAGGATAAAGAGAGATTGCTGAGGGGACGAGTGTTTATAGCTGAAGAGAGAGAGAATAAAGAGATATTGCTGAGGGGACGAGTGTTTATAGCTGAAGAGAGAGAGAATAAAGAGAGACTGCTGAGGGGACGAGTGTTTATAGCTGAAGAGAGAGAGAATAAAAAGAGACTTCTGAGGGGACGAGTGTTTATAGCTGAAGAGAGAGAATAAAGAGATATTGCTGAGGGGACGAGTGTTTATAGCTGAAGAGAGAGAGAATAAAGAGAGACTGCTGAGGGGACGAGTGTTTATAGCTGAAGAGAGAGAGAAAATAAAGAGAGACTGCTGAAGGGACGAGTGTTTATAGCTGAAGAGAGAGAGAGAATAAAGAGATACTGCTGAGGGGACGAGTGTTTATAGCTGAAGAAAGAGAGAATAAAGAGAGACTTCTGAGGGGACGAGTGTTTATATCTGAAAAGAGAGAATAAAGAGATACTGCTGAGGGGACGAGTGTTTATAGCTGAAGAGAGAGAGAATAAAGAGAGACTGCTGAGGGGATGAGTGTTTATAGCTGAAGCGAGAGAGAATAAAGAGAGACTGCTGAGGGGACGAGTGTTTATAAATGAAGAGAGAGAATAAAGAGATACTGCTGAGGGGACGAGTGTTTATAGCTGAAGAGAGAGAGAGAATAAAGAGAGACTGCTGAGGGGACGAGTGTTTATAGCTGAAGAGAGAGAGAATAAAGAGAGACTGCTGAGGGGACGAGTGTTTATAAATGAAGAGAGAGAATAAAGAGATACTGCTGAGGGGACGAGTGTTTATAGCTGAAGAGAGAGAGAAAATAAAGAGAGACTGCTGAGGGGACGAGTGTTTATAAATGAAGAGAGAGAATAAAGAGATACTGCTGAGGGGACGAGTGTTTATAGCTGAAGAGAGAGAGAATAAAGAGAGACTGCTGAGGGGACGAGTGTTTATAGCTGAAGAGAGAGAGAGAATAAAGAGAGACTGCTGAGGGGACGAGTGTTTATAGCTGAAGAGAGAGAGAATAAAGAGAGACTGCTGAGGGGACGAGTGTTTATAAATGAAGAGAGAGAATAAAGAGAGACTGCTGAGGGGACGAGTGTTTATAGCTGAAGAGAGAGAGAGAATAAAGAGAGACTGCTGAGGGGACGAGTGTTTATAGCTGAAGAGAGAGAGAATAAAAAGAGACTTCTGAAGGGACGAGTGTTTATAGCTGAAGAGAGAGAGAATAAAGAGATACTGCTGAAGTGACGAGTGATTATAGCTGAAGAGAGACAGAATAAAGAGATACTTCTGAGGGGACAAGTGTTCATAGCTGAAGAGAGAGAGAATAAAGAGAGACTTCTGAGGGGACGAGTGTTTATAGCTGAAGAGAGAGAATAAAGAGATATTGCTGAGGGGACGAGTGTTTATAGCTGAAGAGAGAGAGGATAAAGAGAGATTGCTGAGGGGACGAGTGTTTATAGCTGAAGAGAGAGAGAATAAAGAGAGACTGCTGAGGGGATGAGTGTTTATAGCTGAAGAGAGAGAGAATAAAAAGAGACTTCTGAGGGGACGAGTGTTTAAAGCTGAAGAGAGAGAATAAAGAGATACTGCTGAGGGGACGAGTGTTTATAGCTAAAGAGAGAGAATAAAGAGATACTGCTGAGGGGATGAGTGTTTATAGCTAAAGAGAGAGAATAAAGAGATACTGCTGAGGGGACGAGTGTTTATAGCTAAAGAGAAAGAGAATAAAGAGATACTTCTGAGGGGACGAGTGTTCATAACTGAAGAGAGAGAATAAAGAGATACTGCTGAGGGGACCAGTGTTTATAGCTGAAGAGAGAGAGAATAAAGAGAGATTGCTGAGGGCACGAGTGTTTATAGCTGAAGAAAAAGAGAATAAAGAGAGACTGCTGAGGGGATGAGTGTTTATAGCTTAAGAAAAAGAGAATAAAGAGAGACTGCTGAGGGGACGAGTGTTTATAGCTTAAGAAAAAGAGAATAAAGAGAGACTGCTGAGGGGATGAGTGTTTATAGCTTAAGAAAAAGAGAATAAAGAGAGATTGCTGAGGGGACGAGTGTTTATAGCTGAAGAAAAGGAGAATAAAGAGAGACTGCTGAGGGGACGAGTGTTTATAGCTTAAGAGAGAGAGAGAATAAAGAGAGACTGCTGAGGGGACGAGTGTTTATAGCTGAAGAGAGAGAGGATAAAAAGAGACTGCTGAGGGGATGAGTGTTTATAGCTGAAGAGAGAGAGAAAATAAAGAGAGACTGCTGAAGGGACGAGTGCTCATAGCTGAAGAGAGAGAATAAAGAGAGACTGCTGAGGGGACGAGTGTTTATAGCTGAAGAGAGAGAGAATAAAGAGAGACTGCTAAGGGGGCGAGTGTTTATAACTGAAGAGAAAGAGAGAATAAATAGATACTGCTTAGGGGACGAGTGTTTATAGCTGAAGAGAGAGAGAATAAAGAGAGACTGCTGAGGGGACGAGTGTTTATAGTTGAAGAGACAGAGAATAAAGAGAGACTGCTGAGGGGACGAGTGTTTATAGCTGAAGAGAGAGAGAATAAAGAGAGACTGCTGAGGGGATGAGTGTTTATAGCTGAAGAGAGAGAGAATAAAGAGAGACTGCTGAGGGGACGAGTGTTCATAACTGAAGAGAGAGAATAAAGAGAGACTGCTGAGGGGACGAGTGTTTATAGCTGAAGAGAGAGAGAATAAAGAGAGATTGCTGAGGGGACGAGTGTTTATAGCTTAAGAAAAAGAGAATAAAGAGAGACTGCTGAGGGGATGAGTGTTTATAGCTTAAAAAAAAGAGAATAAAGAGAGATTGCTGAGGGGACGAGTGTTTATAGCTGAAGAAAAAGAGAATAAAGAGAGACTGCTGAGGGGACGAGTGTTTATAGCTTAAGAGAGAGAGAGAATAAAGAGAGACTGCTGAGGGGACGAGTGTTTATAGCTGAAGAGAGAGAGGATAAAGAGAGACTGCTGAGGGGATGAGTGTTTATAGCTGAAGAGAGAGAGAATAAAAAGAGACTTCTGAGGGGACGAGTGTTTAAAGCTGAAGAGAGAGAATAAAGAGATACTGCTGAGGGGACGAGTGTTTATAGCTAAAAAGAGAGAATAAAGAGATACTGCTGAGGGGATGAGTGTTTATAGCTAAAGAGAGAGAATAAAGAGATACTGCTGAGGGGACGAGTGTTTATAGCTAAAGAGAAAGAGAATAAAGAGATACTTCTGAGGGGACGAGTGTTCATAACTGAAGAGAGAGAATAAAGAGATACTGCTGAGGGGACGAGTGTTTATAGCTGAAGAAAGAGAGAATAAAGAGAGACTTCTGAGGGGACGAGTGTTTATATCTGAAAAGAGAGAATAAAGAGATACTGCTGAGGGGACGAGTGTTTATAGCTGAAGAAAAAGAGAATAAAGAGAGACTGCTGAGGGGACGAGTGTTTATAGCTTAAGAGAGAGAGAGAATAAAGAGAGACTGCTGAGGGGACGAGTGTTTATAGCTGAAGAGAGAGAGGATAAAAAGAGACTGCTGAGGGGACGAGTGTTTATAGCTGAAGAGAGAGAGAAAATAAAGAGAGACTGCTGAAGGGACGAGTGCTCATAGCTGAAGAGAGAGAATAAAGAGAGACTGCTGAGGGGACGAGTGTTTATAGCTGAAGAGAGAATAAAGAGAGACTGCTGAGGGGACGAGTGTTTATAGCTGAAGAGAAAGAGAGAATAAATAGATACTGCTTAGGGGACGAGTGTTTATAGCTGAAGAGAGAGAGAATAAAGAGAGACTGCTGAGGGGACGAGTGTTTATAGCTGAAGAGAGAGAGAATAAAGAGAGACTGCTGAGGGGACGAGTGTTTATAGCTGAAGAGAGAGAGAATAAAGAGAGACTGCTGAGGGGACGAGTGTTTATAGCTGAAGAGAGAGAGAATAAAGAGAGACTGCTGAGGGGATGAGTGTTTATAGCTGAAGAGAGAGAGAATAAAGAGAGACTGCTGAGGGGATGAGTGTTTATAGCTGAAGAGAGAGAGAATAAAGAGAGACTGCTGAGGGGACGAGTGTTTATAGCTGAAGAGAGAGAGAATAAAGAGAGACTGCTGAGGGGATGAGTGTTTATAGCTGAAGAGAGAGAGAATAAAGAGAGACTGCTGAGGGGATGAGTGTTTATAGCTGAAGAGAGAGAGAATAAAGAGAGACTGTTTAGGGGACCAGTGTTTATAGCTGAAGAGAGAGAGAATAAAGAGAGATTGCTGAGGGGACGAGTGTTTATAGCTGAAGAAAAAGAGAATAAAGAGAGACTGCTGAGGGGATGAGTGTTTATAGCTTAAGAAAAAGAGAATAAAGAGAGACTGCTGAGGGGACGAGTGTTTATAGCTTAAGAAAAAGAGAATAAAGAGAGACTGCTGAGGGGATGAGTGTTTATAGCTTAAGAAAAAGAGAATAAAGAGAGATTGCTGAGGGGACGAGTGTTTATAGCTGAAGAAAAAGAGAATAAAGAGAGACTGCTGAGGGGACGAGTGTTTATAGCTTAAGAAAAAGAGAATAAAGAGAGACTGCTGAGGGGATGAGTGTTTATAGCTTAAGAAAAAGAGAATAAAGAGAGATTGCTGAGGGGACGAGTGTTTATAGCTGAAGAAAAAGAGAATAAAGAGAGACTGCTGAGGGGACGAGTGTTTATAGCTGAAGAGAGAGAGGATAAAAAGAGACTGCTGAGGGGACGAGTGTTTATAGCTGAAGAGAGAGAGAAAATAAAGAGAGACTGCTGAAGGGACGAGTGCTCATAGCTGAAGCGAGAGAATAAAGAGAGACTGCTGAGGGGACGAGTGTTTATAGCTTAAGAGAGAGAGAGAATAAAGAGAGACTGCTGAGGGGACGAGTGTTTATAGCTGAAGAGAGAGAGGATAAAAAGAGACTGCTGAGGGGACGAGTGCTCATAGCTGAAGAGAGAGAATAAAGAGAGACTGCTGAGGGGACGAGTGTTTATAGCTGAAGAGAGAGAGAATAAAGAGAGACTGCTGAGGGGACGAGTGTTTATAGCTGAAGAGAGAGAGAATAAAGAGAGACTGCTGAGGGGACGAGTGTTTATAGTAATAATGTAATCAGTGTTGTGGAACGAGCTGAGGAGAAATTTGTCTTTTTGAATTCTACACTAGAGTAGAGTGTGTAAGAGTTTCACACACACACACACACACACACACACACACACACACACACACACACACACACACTCTTCTCATTTCAGAATCTTTCCTGTGTTTGATTAATGTAAATATTAATCAGCAAAATAAGTGAATTAATGAACGCTGGAGTTTCTCTCACTACCTCATCTGTAAATCAGGTGATGAACCTGAGATCCCTCAGTGTTAGACATGTGTTTGTGTGTGTGTTTGTGTGTGTTTGTGTGGGTGTGTGTGGGTGTGTGTGTGTGTGTTTTGTGTGAATTTACGACCTTCCTCAGTTTAAAATGCACGAACTCGAAGTGAAAAACTCTCAAAATCCACAAAAAGCAAGGCTTTGAAGGAGCGCAGCAGGTGGTGACCCCCTGTGAGAAGCAGCTCTGTGTAGATAAGAAGCCGTTGTTCTTTTCTGGCAGATTCAGACATGAAACACAACGTGGCTTCTGTGTGTTTAACATCACACACACACACACATACACACGCACACTGGCAAAAACACAACACAAGCACTGATGAGGCGCTGAATAAATGAAAAGCCTGTACCTCCCAAAAACTGTCCATCGCCTCATCAGCAGCGGCAAATTCATCGTAGGAGCCGGACATGTCTGTGGATGGAGTGAAGCTGGCCGGAGAACGAAGACTGCAGCAGAGAGAACTTCCTCAAACACTGAGGGACAAAAAAGGAGAAAAAAATGGCTGTCAGTCAGAAGGACATTCATGAATCCCAGTGTAACTGCAGGACACACACACGACTACTGACCCACAACATTCACAGAGCCATCAGGAAGCTCCAGAAGTATTGGCACCTTCATGAAAAATAACAGTAAAATATGATGCGAGTGCATTCTGATCTTAAACATCTTTTATGAGGAAGTTGTACCGTTTTACTTTTAGCCATGTAAATAGGGTTAGTGCTTTTCAGTGTTCTCCAAAACGCTGAAAAGTATTGGACCTCATTGGACCTCAAGACTCAAAAATACACAGAAAGAGTCATCTTCTTCACCCTATAAACACAGCAGAGGATCAGGTTTACGTCTCATTTACGTAGGTGTTCTGAACTCTCTGATGTTAAGTTATCCCTGCACAAGCCCCGCCCCCTCCTACAACTCTCACTTTAGTAGACGTTTCAGAGAACAGAGAAAGATTCAGGTTAATGAACACATTTTGTCTTTTTACATCATGATACCTTTTATTTCACATGAATGAACTCAAACTCTCCTGTTTCCTGTGACAGAAAGTGAGTCGAGAAAAGAGATTACTAATGTGAGGCTTAGGGAAGGGGGCGGGGCTTCTAAACACCTACACACCTGTCCGTCATTCCAGATTCAAATTGAGTCCAATTGCTTTTACTGGAGGAGAAAAGAATTGGAGTATATACATTCATATACCATATACACCCCTAAGCTCTAAAGAGAATGAGAGTGTGTTGGAATAAGTGTGAATTTCCTCAGGTGTGAAAACTTCAAATATTAATCTTTATTTAGACAAACATTTTTCTTCACTCTTGAAGGATGCCAATATTTGTGTAACAGATTTTTTTTCTTGTCGTTTAACCTCAATATTAATTTTTTACTCAGCGCTGGATTCAGGAACAATAAACACCACATCCATCGGGTCCTAATTTATGTAACATGAAGCTCCTCAGC
>JAUCMX010000017.1:23885113-23888851 GCA_033459395.1 Hemibagrus guttatus
TGTAGAGTAGAATAGAGTATTGTAGTATTGAGTAGAATAGAGTAGTGTAGTGAAGAGTAGAATAGAGTATTGTAGTGTAGAGTAGAGTAGAGTATTGTAGTATTGAGTAGAATAGAGTATTGTAGTGTAGAGTAGAATAGAGTATTGTAGAGTAGAGTAGAATAGAGTATTGTAGTGTAGAGTAGAATAGAGTAGTGTAGTGAAGAGTAAAATAGAGTATTGTAGTGTAGAGCAGAATAGAGTAGTGTAGTGAAGAGTAAAATAGAGTATTGTAGTGTAGAGCAGAATAGAACAGTGTAGTGTAGAGTAGAATAGAGGAGTGTAGTGTAGACTAGAATAGAGTATTGTAGTGTAGAGTAGAATAGAGTAGTGTAGTGAAGAGTAAAATAGAGTATTGTAGTGTAGAGCAGAATAGAACAGTGTAGTGTAGAGTAGAATAGAGTAGTGTAGTGTAGAGTAGAATAGAGTATTGTAGTGTAGAGTAGAATAGAGTAGTGTAGAGTAGAACAGAGTATTGTAGTGTAAAGTAGAATAGATTATTGTAGTGTAGAGCAGAATATTGTAGTGTAGCATAGAATAGAGTTCTGTAGAGTAGAGTAGAATAGAGTAGTGTAGAGTAGAACAGAGCATTGTAGTGTAGAGTAGAATAGAGTATTGTAGTGAACAGTGGAGTAGAGTATTGTAGTGAAGAGTAGAATAGAGTATTGTAGCGAAGAGTAGAATAGAGTATTGTAGTGTAGAGTAGAATAGAGTATTGTAGTGTAGAGTAGAATAGAGTACTGTAGTAAAGAGTAGAATAGAGTATTGTAGTGAACAGTAGAGTATTGTACTATAGAGCAGAATAGAGTATTGTAGTGAAGAGTAGAGTATTGTACTATAGAGCAGAATAGAGTATTGTAGTGAAGAGTAGAGTAGAGTATTGTCGTGTAGAGTCTAATAGGGAATTGTAGAGTAGAATCATGTATTGTCGTGTAGAGTAGTTTTTTTCTGCCACGCTTCAATAAAAATCTGAAAATCAACACAGTTCCTCAAACACTCCGTTTAACTCACACCTACTGGCTGGAATCACACGCATCTTCAAATCAATCAAATCAAGTCACTGTATTATGTCATATCACCATCAAGACACGTGTAGAAGTGAAATTCTGCCTGAGTGCAGCAGAGAGTAGCTCATGGCTCAGATGGCTCTGATGATCCTTAGGGCTTTTCTCACACATCATCTGATGTAGATGTCCTGGAGGGAGGGAAGCTCACCTCAGACAATGTGGCAGTTTGCTCGTACCATCCTCTGCAGTGCTCTGTGATTAAGAGCGGTGCTGTAGTAATACAACTGGTCAGGATGCTCTTCACAGTGCAGGTGTAGGATGACCTCAGGGTGTTGGGTTTTGAACCAAACTTCCTCAAGCACCTGAGGAAGAGGAGGCACTGTTGAGCCTAACCCTAACCCTGGTGCTGGTAACCCTATCCCTAACCCTATCCCTAACCCTATCTTATTCCTATCCCTCTTGCTGGTAACCCTATCCCTAACCCTATCCCTAACGATGGTAACCCTAATCCTATCCCTAGTGCTGGTAACCCTATCCTTATTCATATCCCTAACTCTAACCCTAACCCTAGTGCTGGTTACCCCAACCCTAAAACTAACCCTATCCCAAGTGCTGGTAAACCCAACCCTATCCCTAACCCTAGCACTGGTAACACTAACCCTATCCCTAACCCCATCCCTAGCACTGCATTATTTTCAGTACTTAGGGCATAGTGATGGGTAGCACTTAGATACAACAATGACAGCACTTAGGTCATTCTCCGGTGTTTTATAATTTTTAGCATTTGATCCTTATTTAATGACAAATTTTATTTCTGTCAATTTTTTATATTTATTTATTAGTTATTTTATAGAAAAATATTTTTGGGTTATTTAAATATTTATTTTCCTTTAATATTCAAGTTTCAAGTTTCTTGGAGGCATTTAAATTTTCGAATAAAATTCTTTTACTTGTGAGGATGGCAAAAAGCGGGTGTGAGGATCTGTATAATAGAGGTAACCCCCTACCATAAACCTAATCCTAACCTCAACCCAATCCTTTACCTTACACCTAGCCCTAACCTCTAACCTTTACCAAATTCCAACCCTTAACCTTAACCCACTCCTAACCGCTAACCTTAACCCAACCCTAACCAGGGTGGTGGTAGCTCAAGTGGTTAAGGCTCTGGGTCATTGACTGAAAGATCAGGGTTCAAGCCCCAGCACTGCCAAGCTGCCACCATTGGGGTCCTTGAGCAAGGCCCCCAACCCACCCTGCTCCAGAGGTGCTGCATCATGGCTGACCCTGCACTCTGACCCCAACCCGCAAGGATGGGATATGCGAAGAAAGAATTTCACTGTGCAGTAATGTACATGTGACAAATAAAGACACCTTAACTCTAACCTTAACCCAACCCTAATCTCTAACCTTAACCCAACCCTGACCTCGAACCTTAACCCAATCCCAACCCCTAACCTTTACTGAATCTCTATCCCTACATTTAACCTCAACTTTAACCATCCTATAATATACTCCATAGGGAGTGGAGATGAATATTCCCTAACCTATCCCTAACCCTAGTGCTGGTGACCCAAACCCTATCCCTAACCCTATCCCTAACTCTATCCCTAAGTAGCTTTCGGCTGCTCCCTGTTCGGGGTCGCCACAGCGGACCAACTGGTCCGCACAACAATTTGGCACGGGTTTTACGCCGGATGCCCTTCCTGCCGCAACCCTCCCATTTTTCCGGGCTTGGGACCGGCACTGCAACCAGTGGCTGGGGTTGAGGCATTGGCTGGGAATCGAACCCGGGCCTTCCGCATGATAGGTGAGAAACCTACCACTGAGCCACCCTAACTCTATTCAAATTTTATTTATCACATACAAAATCATACACAGTACGAAATGTAGTTGAATGCTTTTTTCGACTGTCCTTGTTACAAGAGAGGAACATAAAAAGGATATAAATAAAATAAAGCTTTAAGGAGATAAAAAAAAATTACCAGATTAAAAAAAGATAAAAATATTTGAAAGATAAAATATGAAAAACCCTAACCCTATCCATATCTTTATCCCCATCCCTAACAATATCCCTGGCACTGGAAACCCTATCCCTAACCCTATCCCTAGTGCTTGTAACCCTAACCCTATCCCTAGTGCGTGTAACCCTAACCCTATCCCTAGCTCTGGTAACCCTAACCCTATACCTATCCCCAACCCTATCCTTAACCCTAACCCTCTCCTTAGCACTGGTAACCCTATCCCTAATCCTAACCCTATCCCTAACCTTGGTGCTGGTAACCCTAACCCTATCCCTAACCCTTTATACTGTTGACCCGTTCCGCTGGCGTACTGTTAATGGTGATGGGGGTGTGCTCACTCTCCTGTCTCCTGAAGTCCATTATTAGCTTCTTGTTCTTTTCTATGTTGAGAGATTGTTCTCTTGACACCAGTGTGTCATAGTGCACACCTTTTTTCTGTAGGCTGTCTCATCATGGTCAATGATCAGGTCTATCACCATTGGGTCATCAGCAAATGTGATGATGTCACTGGAGCTGTGTGTGGCCATGCAGTCATAGGTGTATAGGGGGGGTACAGAAGAGGGCTGAGAAAGCAGCCTTGCGGGGCTCCAGTACTGAGGATGAGTGGGGAGGAGACACTGCTGCCTGATCCAGCTGCACAGAGAGCTGTTTATACCCAGAGCCAGGAGTTT